>WNWK01035491.1:0-19736 GCA_009830355.1 Cherax destructor | reverse complement strand
ACCAAATTCGAAAAGCCAAACCCCCGGGAGGCCCGGGAAGAGTGAGGCCCCCATGGCCCCCCAGACCAAATTGAAAGCCAAAACCCCCGGGAGGACAGGAAGAGTTGAGGCCCCCATAGGACCCCCAGACCAAATTCGAAGCCAAAACCCCCAGGAGGACCAGGAAGAGTTGAGGCCCCATAGGACCCCCAGACCAAATTGAATAGCCAAAACCCCAGGAGGACCAGGAAGAGTTGAGGCCCCATAGGACCCCAGACCAAATTCGAAAGCCAAAACCCCCAGGAGGACCAGGAAGAGTTGAGGCCCCCATAGGACCCCCAGACCAAATTCGAATAGCCAAAACCCCCAGGAGGACAGGAAGAGTTGAGGCCCCATAGGACCCCCAGACCAAATTCGAAAGCCAAAACCCCCCAGGAGGACCAGGAAGAGTTGAGGCCCCATAGGACCCCCAGACCAAATTGAAGCCAAAACTCCCAGGAGGACCAGGAAGAGCTGAGGCCCATAGGACCCCCAGACCAAATTCGAATAGCCAAAACCCCAGGAGGACTAGGAAGAGCTGAGGCCCCATAGGACCCCCAGACCAAATTCGAATAGCCAAAACCCCAGGAGGACTAGGAAGAGTTGAGGCCCATAGGACCCCAGACCAAATTCGATAGCCAAAACCCCAGGAGGACTAGGAAGAGCTGAGGCCCCAAGACCCCAGACAAATAGCAAAACCCCAGAGGACAGGAAGAGTGAGGCCAGACCCCAACAAATTGAAGCACCAGAGGACCAGGAAGAGTGAGGCCAGACCCAGACCAAATTGAGCCAACCCAGAGACAGGAAGAGTTGAGGCCCAGGACCCCAGACCAAATTGAGCCAAACCCCAGGAGGACCAGGAAGAGTGAGGCCCAGGACCCCACAAAGAGCCAAACCCAGGAGGACAGGAGATGAGGCCTAGACCCGACAAATGAGCAAACCCAGAGGACTAGGAAGAGTTGAGGCCCAGACCTCCAGACCAAATTGAGCCAAAACCCCAGGAGGACAGGAAGAGTTGAGGCCCCCAGGACCCAGACCAAATTGAATACAAAACCCCCAGGAGGACCAGGAAGAGTTGAGGCCCAAGACCCCAGACCAAATTAAAGCCAAAACTCAGGAGGACCAGGAAGAGTTGAGGCCCAGGACCCCTGCACCAAATTGAAAGCAAACCCCAGGAGGACCAAAGAGTTGAGGCCCTAGACCCCCAGACCAACTGAGCCAAACAGAGTTGAGGCCCCATAGGACCCCAGACCAAATTGAGTGGCCAAAACCCCAGGAGACCAGGAAGAGTTGAGGCCCCAGGACCCCAGACCAAATTGAGTGGCCAAAACCCCCAGGAGGACCAGGAAGAGTTGAGGCCCCCATAGACCCCCAGACCAAATTGATGCAAAACCCCAGGAGGACCAGGAAGAGTTGAGGCCCCAAGGACCCCCAGACCAAATTGAGTGGCCAAAACCCCCCAGGAGGACCAGGAAGAGTTGAGGCCCATAGGACCCCCAGACCAATTCGAGTGGCCAAAACCCCCAGGAGGACCAGGAAGAGTTGAGGCCCCATAGGACCCCCAGACCAAATTGATGGCCAAAACCCCCAGGAGGACCAGGAAGAGTTGAGGCCCCTAGGACCCCCAGACCAAATTCGAGTGGCCAAACCGAGACGGATGAGGCCCAGCCACATACAAAACCCAGGAGACAGGAAGAGTTGAGGCCCAGACCCACCAACGAGCAAAACCCAGAGGACAGGAAGAGTTGAGGCCCCAGACCCAGACAAATTGAGGCCAAAACCCAGGAGGACAGGAAGAGTGAGCCAAGACCCGACCAAATGAGCCAACCCAGAGGACGAAGAGTGAGGCCCTAGACCCGACCAAATTGATGCAAACCCCAGGAGGACGAAGAGTGAGGCCCAGACCCAACCAAATAGCAAAACCCCAGAGGACCAGGAAGTGAGGCCCCAGGACCCCAGACCAAATTAGCCAAACCCCAGGAGGACCAGGAAGAGTTGAGGCCCCAAGGACCCCCAGACCAAATGAGCCAAAACCCCAGGAGGACCAGGAAGAGTTGAGGCCCCAGACCCCAACCAAATTGAGGCCAAAACCCCAGGAGACCAGAAGAGTTGAGGCCCCAAGACCCCAGACCAAATTGAGCCAAAACCCCAGGAGACCAGGAAGAGTTGAGGCCCCAGGACCCCAGACCTGAGGCCAAAACCCCAGGAGGACAGGAAGAGTGAGGCCCCATGACCCCAGACCAATGAGGGCAAAACCCCAGGAGGACCAGGAAGAGTTGAGGCCCCAGACCCCCAGACCAAATCGATGGCCAAAACCCCCAGGAGGACCAGGAAGAGTTGAGGCCCCATGGACCCCAGACCAAATTCGAGTGGCCAAAACCCCAGGAGGACGAAGAGTTGAGGCCCCAAGACCCCAGACCAATGAGTGGCCAAAACCAGAGGACAGGAGAGTGAGGCCCCCATAGACCCCAGACCAAATTCAGTGCCAAAACCCCAGAGGACCAGGAAGAGTTGGGGCCCCAAGACCCCCAGACCAAATTGAGTGCCAAACCCTCAGAGGACCAGGAAGAGTTGAGGCCCCAAGGCCCTCAGACCAAATTGAGGCCAAAACCCAGAGGACCAGGAAGAGTAGGCCCCAAGGACCCAGACCAAATTGAGCCAAAACCCCAGAGGACTAGAAGAGTTGAGGCCCCATAGGACCCCAGACCAAATTCGAGGGCCAAAACCCCAGGAGGACCAGAAGAGTTGAGGCCCCCAGACCCCGACCAAATTCCAACAAACCCCAGGAGGACCAGGAAGAGTTGAGGCCAAGACCCCCAGACCAAATTCGATGGCCAAAACCCCCAGAGACCAGAAGAGTGAGGCCCATAGACCCCCAGACCAAATGAGTGGCCAAAACCCCCCAGAGGACCAGGAAGAGCTGAGGCCCCCAAGACCCCAGACCACCCGATGGCCAAAACCCCAGGAGGACCAGGAAGAGTTGAGCCCCATAGGACCCCAGACCAAATTCGAGTGGCCAAAACCCCAGGAGGACCAGGAAGAGTTGAGGCCCCCATGGACCCCCAGACCAAATTGATGGCCAAAACCCCAGGAGGACTCAGGAAGAGTTGAGGCCCCATAGGACCCCAGACCAAATTGAGTAGCCAAAACCCCCAGGAGGACCAGGAAGAGTTGAGGCCCTCATAGGACCCCAGACCAAATTCGAGTGGCAAAACCCAAATCGGAAGAGCACAGACCCCAGACCAAATTGGGAAACCCAGGAGGACCAGGATGAGGCCCAACCCGACCAAATGAGCCAAAACCCAGAGGCAGAAAGTGAGCCCCTAGCCCCAGCAATGAACCAAACCCAGAGGACAGAAGAGTTGAGGCCCTAGACCCCACATGGCCAAACCCCAGAGGACCAGGAAGAGTGAGGCCCCTAGGACCCCAACCACAGGAACCCAGGGGACCAGGAGGTGAGGCCCCCAGACCCCAGACAATAGGGCCAACCCCAGGAGCCGAAGATTGGGCCAACCCCGACCAAGAGTGGCCAAAACCCCAGAGACCGGAAGAGTTGAGCCCATAGACCCAGACCAAATCATGCAACCCAGAGGACCAGGAGAGGAGGCCCAGGACCAGACCAAAGCCAAAACCCAGGCAGAGGCCCACCCCAGCCAAAACAGCCAACCCCGGAGACCAGGAGGCGACCCCAAGACCCCCAGACAAATCGCAGAAACCCCAGAGGACCGGAAGAGTGAGGCCCCAGACCCGACCAAACTGCAAACCCCCCAGGACGGAAGAGTTGAGCCCCAAGACCCAAACAGCCAAAACCCCCAGGAGACCAGGAAGAGTGAGGCCCGAGCCCCAGACCAATGAGTGCCAAACCCCCAGGGACCAGGAAGAGTGAGCCCCCCAGACCAGCAAACCCAGGAGCCAAAATGAGCCAAGCCAGAGACCAGGCCCAAACCGACCAATGAGCCCCAACCCAGAACGAAGACCCCCAGAGACGAGACCCCAGACCGACATCCACCAGAACCCCAGGAGACCGGAAGGCAGCCCCCAAACCTGAACTAGCCCTGGAGCACCAAAATTGAGGCCAAACCCCAGGCCAACTAGCCAAAACCCCAAACCAATTGGGCCAAGACCCCCGCCAAATTGGCCAAACCCCGCCAGAGAACCAGGCCGGCAAACCCCAGACACCGGCCAAATTCCCGAGGACCAGAAATTGGAGGCCCAAGAGCCGAACCAGACCCCATGAACCAAGACCACCAGGCCAAAACCCAGGGACCAAGAGCACCCCATGGACCCAGAACCGAGCCAAAACCCCAGGAGGTCAGAAATTGGCCAGAACCCCCAACAACCAGGAAGGAGGGCCCAAGGGGAGTGACTGTGCCACAAATAGGTAAGTATATGCAACTGTGCAGTGAGTGAAGACGTTACAGCTCTTGTTTTTTTTTACACACTGGCTGTCTCACAATAAGTTCGGGTGATCAAAAAACAGAAACATTCAGCAGGTTATATTTACACAATTGTGGCTTTAATGGGTACATCTAAAGGACGGAAGACAGGAGAGTGAAATTAAGTATGTAGTATGTGATTATTTAAAATTAAACATTTCCAACTTTTTCTATAAATCTTTGGGATGAACTTGTAAATTCTAAAACGATAAATAGCTAGATGAGAAAATGATGAATGGTTAAGTACCAACAGCCATATTATTATTTGGTTATGCTTTAATCTGTATTAAAGCTATCACTGAGAACTAATTAGATAAAAATTAAATAAAATTATCTTAATTTACTAGTAAAAAAAAATTTTGTCCAAATTTAACTGCTTAACACAAAAGAACAAGATTCTAACAGTACACTCTTGAATAAAAAAGTATACATACAGCAGAACCCCAGTGTCTGTGAATTTGGTTTCCGTGGTTTCAGTTATCCGTGGTTTGCCATGGCCCAAAAATATTAAGGAAGTTGCAATTTGATGCTTCAATTTTTTTTTTATTTATCGTCTGATAAATAGTACATTCATTACTTACTGCTTCCTTAACCTATTGAACCGTGAACAATCATAAAACGCATGAAAACATAGTAAAATATTGTACTATATAGTACTACATACATGTTATACTGTAGTTTAATACCGTTTGAATAAGAGTGCATAAAACATGGTCATATAAAATGTCAACAAACAAATGAATAAAAAAAATATACTGAGAATTGGATTTGGCAGCAAACGGGCACATACTAGTACTGCAAAAGTTGTCCTCAGCAGCAACAGCAACTGAAACTGCTGAAGAAGCAGTAGCTGCAGCAAGAGTAGCTGTAGCAGCTGCAGCAAGAGTAGCTGTAGCAGCAGCAGCAGCAGCAGCAGTGGTGACGGTGGTGATGGTAGGAGGAGAAGGAGCATATTTTATTATACTGTACAGGTATCCCTCAACATTCGCGAGGGTTAGGGGATCAAGAGCCTCGTGAATGTTGAAAAATCGCGAATGTTTGGTGCCCCAATATATTGTAGGAAAATATAATACAATACTGCTTCCTTAACCTATTGAACCATGAACAATCATAAAACACATATAAACATCGTAAAATAATGTACTATATACATGTTATTTTGACATGAGCTGGCTGTGGAGGGAAGCCTGTAATAGTATAATTATACAATATGTATTTTATAGTGTTGTGAAGTGTCATGGGGAATCAAGTTTCTGACACATTGCTGCTTCTCCCTCTGCTGTAGCTCCGCCCACTTTGTAATGATGCCAAATGTTGAATTAAATATGTATACATTAGAACAAAAACTTAAACTCAAACTTCATAACTTTATTTTAATTTGCATAACTCATATATTACAGAAAACAATAAAAACGTAAAATACACATACAACAAGTTAAGCTTACAGAAAAATACATTAAATTCACCATCTAACATCGTTACGAAGTGGGAGGAGCTATTGGAGGGAGGGAGAGGTGCAGTAACATTCAGTGTCTGGTGAGTCGTCATGGGTGTTGGATGTTAGCCTTAGTGCTAATAAAATGTTGTGTAATTACACTAATATTAGTAATAAAGGTTATCTATCTATTACATTTATTCCAAATTGATATCAGAAACATGATAAATACCCTAGAACTGTAATAAAGATGCTGAAATGAATAATATATGCCATATTATATGAGGGGTAAGAGAGCAGGCACAGACCGCCACCATATGAGATGTTTACATCAGGGTAAACATGCCTAAATCACTCTTGTCGTAAGAACAAATGCAAAAATAGCAATTATTGTTTTTAGAATAATAATAATTTATAATAATTGATCTGGAGCACTTTAAATGTTATCAGTATTTGGTAGCTGACATTTAGAGCACTCCACAGCAATTATTATTATTATTATTATTATTATTATTTCTCTACAATATATTGTAAGAAAATAATAATATTAATAATAATAATAATAATAATCATTATTTCCCTACAATATATTGTAGGGAAATAATAAATAATAATAATAATTAATAATAATTGCTGTGGAGTGCTCTAAATGTCAGCTACCAAATACTGATGACATTTAAAGTGTTCCAGATCAATTATTATAAATTATTATTCTAAAAATAATAAATGCTATTTTTTGCATTTGTTCTTATAACAAGATTGATTTGATTTAGGCATGTTTACCCTAATGTAAACATCTCATATGGTGGCGGTCTGTGCCTGCTCTCTTACCCCTCGTATAATATGGCATATATTATTCATTTCAGCATCTTTATTACAGTTCTAGGGTATTTATCATGTTTCTGATATCAATTTGGAATAAATATAATAGATAGATAACCTTTATTTAGTACATTCATTACTTACTGCTTCCTTAACCTATTGAACCGTGAACAATCATAAAACGCATGAAAACATAGTAAAATATTGTACTATATAGTACTACATACATGTTATACTGTAGTTTAATAACAAATAATGAACGAAGAAAACACTCAGTGAGTGAGTGGTGTGGGGGCTGGCTGCCGGGTCGGAAGGAAGGTAGTAAGGATGCTCAGGTGGCGGGAAACTTAAATATGATTTGGTGGGTGGGAATTTGGCGGCTGGGAATCTGGCGGCCGGGAATTTGCGAATGTGTGAAGCCCGTGAAAGTGGAAAACGTGAATGTTGAGGGATACCTGTAATTTAATGTTCGTAATATCTTTCTGTACTTTCGTTTTTCCTTTTGGGCCACCCTGCCTGGGTGGGAAACGGCCGACGTGTTGAAAGAAAGAAAGAATGTCTTACTGTCCTGTAATTATTATAATAATCAAAATTATTATTATTATAATCAAATAGAAGCGCTAAACCACAGGGGTTATACAGCGCAGCTCTGTCCTATAATTGTTTTACATGATGGTAGGATTGCTGGTGTCTTTTTTCTGTCTCATAAACATGCAAGATTTCAGGTATGTCTTGTTACTTCTACTTACACTTAGGTCACACTACACATTCATGTACAAGCATATGTATATACACACACCCCTCTGGGTTTTCTTCTATTTTCTTACTAGTTCTTGTTCTTATTTCCTCTTATCTCCATGGGGAAGTGGAACAGAATTCTTCCTCCGTAAGCCATGCGTGTCGTAAGAGGCGACTAACATGCTGGGAGCAAGGGGCTAGTAACCCCTTCTCCTGTATATATTACTAAATGTAAAATGGGAAACTTTCGTTTTTCATTTTGGGCCACCCCACTTCGGTGGGAAACGGCCGACGTGTTGAAAGAAGGATTGCTGGTGTCTTTTTTTCTGTCTCATAAACATGCAAGGTTTCAGGAACCTCTTGCTACTTCTACTTGCACTTAGGTCACACTTAGACCACCTTGCCTCGGTGGGATACGGCCAGTTTGTTGAAAGAAGAAGAATGTTTTACTGTGCATTATTTATCAATTCAACTTTATTGTAGGTATGTATGTAAATGAAAAACGACTTGTATATAGAGTTCGCTACTATATGCAGTTTCAGTATCCGTGGCAGGTCTTGGAACGTATCCCCCATGGATACGGGGGGGACTACTGTACATTCTTTAGTCACTCGTAAAATTTAAAAGCATCTTGTAAACCTACATACAATGTCTATGCCTAGTGAATATCTATTGTACTAACTACTGTATATACAGTACATCCCATCATGTAAAAATGTGCTGTGGTAGCATTTAAAACCCATTATTCCTGAGGTGCAATAAAATGATATAAAATGAAAAAAAAAAAAAAAGAGGCAACATAGCTAATAATCATCTAGTATGTATTAGTAAAGCATCAAGACAATGATGGATAATGTACATTCATAAGAATATCAATTACAATAATCTGGTATTCAACTGAAACAATAATTTTACCCAAGGAATACATGTGTACCCTTCACAGCAGTAATACATGGAAGTTTGCTACATAGCCAAACTCTTCATTTTCTTATATGTTGAGATTGTTACTCCTCAGTTAACACATTCTTTACTATCTATCAACTGTCACTAAATTATTAGGAGGATAATTTTTCAAATATATTTTTTATACACAATTAGGAGGTAACTCTTGAGATAAAATAAATTCCCCATAGCATCTGAGGCAGCAGCATTCTTTTAATAACTGAGCCATGTTTCTTATAGTATTATAGTCAATACATTTGCTAAATGTCTAAGTCACTGTTAAATCATTTAAATATAAATTCATGATAAATATTAATGTTATTCTGCTCCACAAACATGAGGTAGGATATTTTTGTGGAAACGGGTAGTTATGATGATGATAATGATAATAATAATAATAATAATAATAATAATAATAATAATAATAATAATAATAATAATAATAATAATAATAATAATAATAATAATAATAATACATTAACAGCAACAAAAACTAAGCTTTAGGCTTATGACTGATAATAACAATAAATGTCAGGTCTTCGCCAACACTTCAAAGCAAACTTTATACTTAAAAAAAAAGAAGAAAAAAAAAACAGAGACCACTACCTCATCCAAGTGCCAGATTAGCCAGGCAGCAATGGCTATGTGGACCTCCTAGTCACTATTAGCAACAATGTGGTTAATCAAACAACCAACAAGGAAGCCTGGCCTCCAGGTGGGTTGCAAGGATAGAAGAACCCTCAAAGCTTGTCACTGGCATGTCACATAACATGCAAACTATTCAAACCATGATGCCTCCTAAAGTCAATAACAGTCTGATATGACAGATCAAAGATGTTAAGTCACAGGACAGTACACTGCACTGAATTCCAGATAAGCATCACAATTCAATATTTTATTTAAAATTCAAAGCTTCTTTGCTGTGTAGTCCCTACTCAACTAAGGACAGGCTTCTAACTATACCGAGGTAGCAGGGAGAAATATCCAGGTGGTCTCCTCAAAAATAAAATAGAAAAAAAAAGAGAAAAAAAAAGCTTCTTAGCTTCTTATTTACTTAAAAAATTTACAACATTTCTTCATAGCTAAGTAGTCAATAGTGTTTCTGATATATGGGGCATACTATGCTTTAAACATTATTAAAACTTCATAAATGTAAAACTTGTATACACACATTACTACTTGCATTGAAAATTTCTGACTTATCCCTTTTTCATATTAACAGTATGCATGTGTATATGTATATGTATGTATGTATATGTATGTACATATGTATATAAAATCTGATCTAAGGTACAGTGGACCCCCCCGAGTTTCAGTCACCTTGGAAATCGAACAATTATGCAAGTGTAATATTGTAAGTGCTTTTGTAAGTGTATTTTTGGGGGTCTGAAATGGACTAACCTACTTGACATTATTCCTTAAGGGAGTAAATTCGTTCGGTAATGGCACTTGAGCAGCCTTCTGGAATGAATTATGACCGAAACTCGGGGGTCCACTGTATCATATTTCTCTATATAAATTTAAAAGAAATATAAATAAAATTTAAAATACTGTTTAAAAAAAAGGGTGGTGCTTGCCAAATACATGCTTTATATATAAATGCATATCTACAATATATATAAATATGGCTAGCTAATCTTTTAGTAAAATGCCTTTTAACCAAATTTTCATAATTTTTCTTCCCTTTTATGATGAAATCAATGACAAACAGATACAAAAATAGAGAACACTGTAAAAATCTATTGCCTTATACCACATACAAGAATACTCTTAAATTTTAACATATGTAGTCAAGGTTTTATTAGTATATATTTTTCGTAACTGGTTTCTTTTCAAGTCTCATCTTTAATGATGAGGTAGCATTGAGAAAAATCTCTTCATAACAAAAAAATCATGAAGCAGTCTTTTTCTCTCTCATTCAAATTTTCACCGATTTAGAAAATGTTTTCTATTGCAATTATAATATCATTCAGTTCTAAACCATATGGGTCATGTTTAATATTGTCAAATGATGAGCCCTGTTTTGTACTAAAAATTCAACTGTACGACAGCTAATTTACTAATATCTATTTGCTGACACCTGTCCCCTGTGTCTGTGTGTTCTTGTGTGCTATGATGGACACATCTTGAACCTTACTTTAGTGATATGACTCATTTTCACTGATACAGTATGAGGAATATGACAAGTGACCTAGAACATCTTATAATAAAATCAGGTTAGTGGTTGCAATTTCCTATATACTGTAGTACATAAAATTAGTTTTACAGTATATAAAGTTAGTAATATTTTACATGACTTACTTAGGGGGAAATACTCTTTTCTAGATTTACATTTTACTCATCAATAAGGACATATTTTTTAAACAATTAGTTAAAATATAATTTAACTTCATATTAAAAAATAAAATTAAACATGCCAATAATTCTAGCAGGGACTTACAGAAAGTACTACAAGTGCATAATGCTAACAATTTTTTTTTGCCAGAACTTCAGATTAAGTTCTGTAGTTATAACAGTGATTCACACATTCAGATTCCAACTGACCTCTTCTGAGAGAAATATTCAAAATTCTGCAATCTCTAGCTCCAGTCACTGAAAATTTTGGCGCTTTATTGCAAGATTCTCGCACAAAGGCTCACTACTTCTTATAGTCAAAATTTATGGGAGTCTCAGGGTTGTCATAGCAAATCTTGGTAGTCATGTCCTTTAGAGGTTCCAGTTCTTTTTGTGGCACTAGATCAAACTCCATTATAAAGTAATAAAAATGCTTGTAGCAGGTATTTACATGAGCTTCCTGTAAGAAAAGTTACTAATTAATAGCCATGATTTTGGTTTTAAGATTAAAACCAAATAATAATAATCACAGTATGAAAAGCTACTAATTTTAAAGACTATTATTAATGTCTAATATTAACTTTCATTCTCACTTACATTTGGTGAAATTACATAACAGGTATAAAAATTGCAAAATGTAGGCATACTTACTGCTCCAATGGCCACAATGCGGTCAAAGTGATGGATGTACACATGGACAAACACTCTGAAGAGCCGGGTGAGGATTTTTTTGCAAAGTGGAATAAATGACTTAGGAAATGGAACATCTGAAATGAAATTACACGACTTTATATAGCACCCGTATGTAGTTCAAAATAAGGTGTTTATTTACATGTTAAATGACTGACTGAGGATTATATGAAACTAATTTTTTTTAAGAGAAGAGAGTATATATCAGAGTTAAAGGCATTACCTAACAAATCACTTTAATGCAGGTAATGAATAATGAATTGTACCATGAGATGTCAAATAATCTATCTACAGTATATGTTTTGCCTTGTTCCTTGTAGGAACTTTCCTTTCTTTAGAGGGTGGGTTGGACACAATATTTTCTCCAAGCATTGCAGATGCCTTCATGTTGCTTGGCTATTCAGAGCATTTAACATAAAAAGCTGCTGATAATAATCCCCTGTCATCATTACCAAATTTCAGTTATGAATATTTTGTTAATATCAATTTTTAGCAATCATGACTAATTTACTATCATTCTTTATTCACAATATAATAAAAACAATTTTAAGTCCATTAGTTGCACTCTAAACCACAGCATAATTTGTTTCAATGCATAGGCTATAAGTTAAAAACAAATTTTAGCACAAGGGAAATCTTCCTAGCTAGACCAAAAAATGGGTTGCTGAGTTCTTAGTCAGGCACTCAGGGTGCTCAAACTTTGCCACCACTGTAAGGTGACCCAACATTAAGAAACCCTTCAAGTAGTGAAGACTTTTCAAATAATATCCAAAACATTTACAAAATCCTTGGCAATTACACAAGAGAAACAGTTACCATTTAATTGGAATGAGAAGCAAATAATATGCAGAAAGAATGAGAATTGTCTCAGTAAGCACAAAGAAGTCAGACAGTAAAAAATACAGGAAAAGGTACAAAGATAGAATAAAAATAAAAATGACTAAATAATAGGAAAATGATACTTAACATGAAAGCAATACAGTGGACCCCCGAGTTTCGTAAACCCCGGAAATCGTACAATTATGTAAGTATAATATTGTCAGTGCTTGTGGAAGTGTATTTTTGAGGCATTTTTCCTTAAGGGAGTAAATTCGTTCGGTAATGGCGCTTGAGCAGACTTCAGGAGTGAAGTTTTTACGAAACTCGGGGGTCCACTGTATAGATAAACAACATGCAATATTATCATGTCATTTTTATAATTATCACATTCACTGAAAATGCCAAATCAAAATGTCATTCAGTGGTGCAGGGAAAGGGTGAGCATGAATGGAGTAAATGGTCACTCTGCTGCTGATCTGCTGTTATGTCTCTCCACTATGTGGCATCAGTCACTGGATGAATCCAAGATCAGCTGTGTAGTATCACTGGACAGAGCCGAGTCTTTCGACAGAGTAGATCTCTAAGAGTAATTCTCAATGGGAAAAAGTCAACAAGACACACATTAGTGCTAGTGTCCCACAGAAAAGTGTATTTAGGCCAGTGTTATGGAATGTTTACTTCAATGACCTTCAACTCATCCCAGAATCTCAAGCATATTCAGACAACTGCATTCTGACATTTACTTATCCAAGGGAGGAAATGCCAGCTGCACTCAATTACATCAACCACTAGCTTACATCTATATCAGCCTGAGAAAAACAATGGCAGGTTACATTTGCTTTTGAGAAAACACAAATGATGGTCTCTAAATAACATGATGATAATGCTGGAGCAGTGATACGAATGAATGGGAGTGTGTCCTCAGTATGGCTTCCGTCGTAAGGGCCGTTCTGCCATTGACCCCTTGCTGCGCTTGGATACGTATATTCGTAATGCCTTTGCGAATAACCATTCGGTTATCGCTATCTTTTTCGACCTTGAGAAGGCTTATGATACAACTTGGAGATATAATATCTTGGCCCAGGCCCACTCCTTAGGCCTCCGAGGCAACCTACCATTCTTTCTTAAGGCCTTCTTAACTGACAGACATTTCCGGGTTCGGGTTAGTAATGAACTCTCCCCGGAATTTGTCCAAGCTGAAGGTGTCCCCCAGGGATGTGTTCTGAGCACAACACTTTTTCTGCTTGCTATAAATAATCTGGCATCTATTCTCCCATCCGATATTTGGTCATCGCTCTATGTGGATGACTTTGCTATAGCTTGTGCAGGTGCTGACTGTCACCTCATTGCAGTTTCCCTCCAGCAAGCCATCAACCGGGTTTCTGATTGGGCCACCACTCACGGGTTTAAATTTTCTAGTGGCAAAACTCATCAAATTACGTTCACTAGACGTTCAGTGGTCTCTGATCATCCATTGTACCTATACGGCTCACGTATCCCAGAACGTGATACAGTCAGGTTTCTCGGCCTCCTGTTTGACCGCAGATTGTCCTGGAAACCTCACATTACCTCTCTGAAGGCGACTTGTCATAGCCGGATGAACCTCCTTAAAACCCTCGCACATCTTTCATAGGGGCTGATCGTAGAACTCTCCTTCGCCTACATTCGGCCCTAATTTTATCGAAACTCGATTATGGTGACCAGATATATTCGGCAGCTTCTCCTGCCACTCTTTCCAACCTTAATCCCATCCATCACCAGGGATTACGCTTATGCCTTGGTGCTTTTCGTTCTTCCCCGGTTGAGAGCCTCTATGTAGAAGCGAACATTCCATCATTGTCCGATCGTCGTGATGCACATTGCATTCGCTATTATGTTCGCTCTCATGACCTCCGCAATCCTTCCATGTATAGGATTGTCACAGATGTTAGTAGACGCTCGTTATTTGTTCGTCGCCCCTGTTTACTTCGTCCCTTTTCTCTTCGTCTGTATTCACTCTTGTCTTCCCTTCAGCTTCCGCCTTTATATGTTCATGTGGCTTCACACTTTCCTCTACCCCCTTGGGAAGTTCCTGCTGTCCGTGTCTGTTCTATTCCTCTACCTTGCGCCAAAGCCCAACTACCTATGGCGGCTTCTCGCTCTTTCTTTCTAGACCATTTCCGTTCTCATTCCCATGCCATTGCAGTATACACCGATGGTTCAAAGTCATCTGACGGCGTCAGATTCGCAGCAGTGTTTCCGGACAGCGTCGTACGAGGGCATCTATTACCCTCGGCTAGCATATTTACGGCTGAATTGTATGCCATACTTGTGGCACTTATCCGTATTGCATCTATGCCTGTATCACCATTTGTGGTCGTTTCAGACTCCCTTAGTGCTTTACAGGCTATCCGTAAAATTGATACACCTCACCCCCTAGTTCTTCGTATCCACCTTTGGTTACACCGTATCTTTAGCAAGCATAAAGATATTGTCTTTTGTTGGGTCTCTGGTCATGTTGACGTACAGGGCAATGAACAGGCAGACACTGCTGCGCGGTCAGCAGTACATGACCTTCCAGTTTCATATAGAGGTGTTCCTTTCACGGACTATTTTGCGGTCATTGCTACCCACCTTCGCACCCGTTGGCAACAACGCTGGTCTGACCTGATGAATAACAAACTTCATTCTATTAAACCGGTTATAGGTTTCTGGCCTTCTTCTTGTCACCAATGTCGAGGTTGGGAGACTACACTCTACCGTCTTCGCATCGGCCACACTCGTCTTACTCACGGGTATCTCATGGAGAAGCTCCCTGCCCCTCTCTGTGAGCATTGTCAGGTTCCAGTGTCTGTTCGACATATTCTGCTGGACTGCCCACTCTATCAACGAGCACGCAGAATTTACCTCCAACGACGTCTTCGCTCTGCGGCCCTTTCTTTACCTTCCCTTCTTGCAGATGGACCCTCCTTTAATCCTGACTCTCTTGTTGACTTTTTGACAGAAACTGACTTACTACACAAACTCTGAAGATTATACCTCTAGCACCTCCCTCAGTCCCTTCTACCTCGATCTCTTGCTACCCTCTATCCCTGCACTATCCACCTTCATGCTGCACTCCATACCCTACTAATCATCCATCTCCCTCTTACAACCTACTCTCCCTGCATCCTACAATAACCTGCAGCGCTGTATATCCCCTGTGGTTTAGCGCTTCTATTTGATTATAATAATAATAATTTGTAAATATTTTTGGGTGTCTGGAACGGATTAATTGGATTTACATACAGCAGACCGTCATTTAACACGATAGTTACGTTCCTGAAAACGTCGAGTTAGGTAAAATCGTGTTAGATGAACTGAAGAACTTATGGGAAAAATAGGGTTACGTTCCTGGGAGCCCCCTAAAAAGTCAAACAACTTTTTTTTAGACCAACAGATCTTACAAAAATAAAAGTGACTATGTAATTGTAGTTCATTATCATGATGTATTATGTTTTTACTGCTTAAGACTACAAATGTAACATAAATAATAGTATTTCTTACCTTAAATTGTGGGTGCTGGTGTTTGTGGATGATTGTGAAGAGAGTGGAGAGTGATGCTGTGGCCCTACTGGGCTGAGATGGATGGTAGAGGTTCTGGAACTGAAGTCAATGGTTGTACTGTCTAACTTTAAGTCATTCAGTAAGTCAGTCAAGTCATTCAGTAAGTCAGTCAAGTCATTCAGTAAGTCATTCAGTAAGTCAGTCAAGTCATTCAGTAAGTCATTCAGTCAAGTCATTCAGTAAGTCATTCAGTCAAGTCATTCAGTAAGTCATTCAGTAAGTCATTCAGTCAAGTCATTCAGTAAGTCAGTCAAGTCATTCAGTAAGTCAGTCAAGTCATTCAGTAAGTCACTGAGTAAGTCAGTCAAGCCATTGAGTAAGTCAGTTAAGCTATTGAGTACAGTCAAACCACTGAGTAAGTCAGTCAAGCCATTGAGTAAGTCAGTAAAGCCATTCAGTAAGTCACTCAAGTCATTCAGTAAGTTTACCTGGAGAGAATTCCAGGGGTCAACGCCCCTGCGGCCCGGTATGTGACCAGGCCTCATGTTGGACCAGAGCCTGATCAACCAGGCTGTTACTGCTGGCCGCATGCAGTCGAACGTACGAACCAAAGCCTGGCTGGTCAGGTACCGACTTTAGGTGCCTGTCCAGTGCCTGCTTGAAGACAGCCAGGGGTTTGTTGGTAATCCCCCTGATGTACGCTGGGAGGCAGTTGAACAATCTTGGGCCCCTGACACTTATTGTGTTGTCCCTCAACGTGCTAGTGGCACCCCTGCTTTTCATTGGGGGGATGTTACATCGCCTGCCGAGTCTTTTGCTTTCGTAGGGAGTGATTCTCGTGTGCAAGTTTGGTACTAATCCCTCGAGAATTTTCCAAGTGTATATAATAATGTATCTCTCCCGCCTGCGTTCTAGAGAGTACAGGTTTAGGAACTTCAAGCGTTCCCAGTAATTGAGGTGGTTTATCGCAGTTATGCGTGCCGTGAAGGTTCTCTGCACATTTTCAAGGTCAGCAATTTCACCCGCCTTGAAAGGTGCAGTTAGTGTGCAGCAATATTCCAGCCTAGATAGAACAAGCAATCTGTAAAGTGTCAACATGGGCTTGGCATCCCTGGTTTTGAAGGTTCTCATTATCCATCCTGTCATTTTTCTAGCAGATGCTATTGCTAAGGTGTTATGGTCCTTGAAGGTGAGATCCTCTGACATGATCACTCCCAGGTCTTTGACATTAGTTTTTCGCTCTATTGTGTGGTTAGAATTAGTTTTGTACTCCGATGAGATTTTAATTTCCTCACGTTTCCCGTATCTGAGTAATTGAAATTTCTCATCATTGAACTTCATATTGTTTTCTGCAGCCCATTTAAAGATTTGGTTTATGTCTGCTTGGAGTCTTGCAGTGTCTTCAACGGTGGACACTGTCATACAGATTCGGGTGTCATCTGCAAAGGAAGACACGGCACTGTGGCTTATATCCCTGTCTATGTCCGATATGAGGATGAGGAACAGGATGGGAGCGAGTACTGTGCCTTGTGGAACAGAGCTTTTCACAGTAGCTGCCTCAGACTTTACTCTGTTGACTACTACTCTTTGTGTTCTACTTGTTAGGAAATTATAGATCCATCTACCAACTTTTCCTGTTATTCCTTTATCACGCATTTTGTGTGCTATTACACCATGGTCACACTTGTCAAAGGCTTTTGCAAAGTCTGCGTATATAACATCTGCATTCTGTTTGTCTTCTAGAGCATCCAGGACCTTGTCGTAGTGGTCCAGTAGTTGGGACAGACAGGAGCGACCTGCTCTAAACCCATGCTGCCTGGGTTGTGCAATTGATGGGTATCAAGATGAGTGGCGATCTTGCTTCTTAGAACCCTTTCAAAGATTTTTATGATATGGGACATTAGCGCTATTGGTCTGTAGTTCTTTGCTATTGCTTTACTGCCCCCTTTGTGGAGTGGGGCTATATCTGTTGGTTTTAGTAACTGCAGGACGACCCCAGTGTCCATGCTCCCTCTCCATAGGATGTTAAAAGCACGTGATAGGGGCTTCTTGCAGTTCTTGATGAACACGGAGTTCCACGAGTCTGGGCCTGGAGCAGACTGCATGGGCATGTCATTTATTGCCTTTTTGAAGTCATTTGGCATCAGGGTGATGTCAGATAGGCATGCGTCTGTCAAGTTCTGTGGCACTCTCATAAAAAATTCATTTAGGTCTTCGATTTTCAGTCTGGTTAGCGGCTCGCTAAAAACTGAGTCATACTGGGACTTAAGTAACTCACTCATTTCCTTGCTGTCATCTGTGTAGGAACCATCCCGTTTAAGTAGGGGCCCAATACTGGTTGGTGTTCTCGACTTTGATTTTGCATAAGAAAAGAAATACTTTGGGTTTCTTTCAATTTCATTTATGGCTTTTAGTTCTTCCCGTGTTTCTTGATTCCTGTAAGATTCCTTTAGTTTTTATTCGATGTTTGGTATTTCTCTGACTAGTGTCTCCCTTCGTATTTCAGATATATTGGCCTCTTGTAGCCGCTCCGTTATTCTTTGCCTTCGCCTGTATAGGGAGCGCCTCTCTCTTTCTAGTTTGCATCTTCTCCTTTTCCTTAAGGGAATTTGCCTTGAGCAAACCTCAAGTGCCACAGAGTTAATTTGTTCTAGACATAGGTTAGGATCTGTGATGTTTGGTTTATCTTCCCAGTTTATATCATTTAGGACTTGGTTTACTTGGTCCCACCTTATGTTTCTGTTATTGAAGTTGAATTTGGAGAAGGCTCCCTTGCGGCTGATCACATTTTGTTGATCTGGGGCTCCCCGCATGCATGTCTGGACCTCTATTATGTTGTGATCTGAGTATATTGTTTTTGATATGATGACATTTCGTATGAGATCATCATTGTTGGTGAAGATGAGGTCCAGCGTATTCTCTAATCTTGTGGGCTCTACTATTTGCTGGTTTAAGGTGAATTTGGTGGAGAGATTTAAAAGTTCATGTGTGTGCGAGTTTTCATCTGAGCTGCCTCCTGGTGTTATCTCTGCTACCACATTGTTTGCAATGTTCCTCCATTTTAGGTGCCTTAGGTTGAAATTTCCCAGGAGCAAGATGTTGGGGGCAGGAGCTGGAAGATTTTCCAGACAGTGGTCAATTTTCAGAAGCTGTTTCTGGAATTGTTGGGACGTTGCATCCGGGGGCTTGTATACAACCACGACTGACATAGTCAGTCAAGTCATTCAGTAAGTCAGTCAAGTCATTCAGTAAATCAGTCAAGCCATTCAGTAAGTCAATCAAGCCATTCAGTAAGTCAGTCAAGTCATTCAGTAAGTCAGTCAAGCCATTCAGTAAGTCAGTCAAGCCATTCAGTAAGTCAGTCAAGCCATTCAGTAAGTCAGTCAAGTCATTCAGTAAGTCAGTCAAGCCATTCAGTAAGTCAGTCAAGTCATTCAGTAAGTCAGTCAAGCCATTCAGTAAGTCAGTCAAGTCATTCAGTAAGTCAGTCAAGTCATTCAGTAAGTCAGTCAAGTCATTCAGTAAGTCAGTCAAGTCATTCAGTAAGTCAGTCAAGTCATTCAGAAGTCAGTCAAGTCATTCAAGCCATTCAGTAAGTCTCAATTTTCTTTGTAAAACCTTTTCTTGTCACTTGCAGGAACACTTGTATCCTTACTGGGTGCCATGATTGCTTGGCAGATTTATCAAAATGCAATGAAAATAAGAAAATGTATGTAAATAAATACAGCGAGCTTTCGAGTATTGTCATCCTACACGCATATGAAACAAACTGAAGGCTGGGAGGGTGGTGCGGGTGGTTGTAACACAGCGGCGCAACCACGCGCTCAAAATTTTCCCTTCCGCAAACCGTGTAAAGTTAATTTTACGTAGTGTTAGATAAAAATGTGCCGCAATTCTTCAATTGTGCAATACCCAAATCGTGCCACATAAACTCGTGCTAAATGACGGTCTACTGTACATTATTTCTTATGGGAAAT
>WNWK01035490.1:0-19736 GCA_009830355.1 Cherax destructor | reverse complement strand
AAAATAGAACAATGCAAGTAGACTTAAGAATAGGACAATGCAATATAAGTTCTTGGCACGTGAGTTAGTACGTTGGATATGTTTACAAAAATGAATAAATGAGCTAAGGTAGTCAATTTACAGCTAAAAAGAATCTAAAACTATAGCACCTGAGTTAGCACCTGAGTTAGTTAATTAATTAAACAATTGTTTATATATGAGTGTGATTCTAAAAAGACTTAAGAACAATGAATAATGCTAAACTTAAATATATGATATCTGATGAATTGATTTTACTAGCTATTGGATTAACACACTTTTGAACAAAAGTCACAGAGATTTGGGAAATATCTTTATTTTTTTTTTTTTTTATTAACACATCGGCCGATTCCCACCAAGGCAGGGTGGCCCGAAAAAGAAAAACTTTCATCATCATTCACTCCATCACTGTCTTGCCAGAGGGGTGCTTTACACTACAGTTATAAAACTGCAACATTAACACTCCTCCTTCAGAGTGCCGGCACTGTACTTCCCATCTCCAGAACTCAAGTCCGGCCTGCCGGTTTCCTGAATCCCTTCATAAATGTTACTTTGCTCACACTCCAACAGCACGTCAAGTATTAAAACCATATGCCTCCATTCATTCCTATCAAATACGCTCACACATGCTTGCTGGAAGTCCAAGCCCTCGCACACAAAACTTCCTTTACCCTCCCTCCAACCTTTCCTAGGCCGACCCCTACCCCGCCTTCCCTCCACTACAGATTTATACACTCTCGAAGTCACTCTGTCTCGTTCCATTCTCTCTACATGTCCAAACCACCTCAACAACCCTCCTCAGCTCTCTGGACAATCGTTTTGGTAATCCCGCACCTCCTCCTAATTTCCAAACTCCGAATTCTCTGCATTATATTCACACACACATTGACCTCAGACATGACATTTCCACTGCCTCCAGCCTTCTCCTCGTTGCAACATTCATCACCCATGCTTCACACCCATATAAGAGCGTTGGTATAACTATACTCTTATACATTCCCTCTTTACTTCCATGGACAAGGTTCTTTGTCTCCACAGACTCCGAAGTGCTCCACTCACCCTTTTCCCCTCATCAATTCTATGATTCACCTCATCCTTCATAGACCCATCCGCCGACATGTCCACTCCCAAATATCTCTCTATACTCCATACTCTCCATACTCTCTCCCTCCAATCTGATATCCAATCTTTCGTCACCTATTCTTTTGTTATCCTCATCACCTTACTCTTTCCTATATTCACTTTCAATTTTCTTCTTTTACACACCCTACCAAATTCATCCACCAACCTCTGCAACTTCTCTTCAGAATCTCCCAAAAGCACAGTGTCATCAGCAAAAAGCAACTGTGACAACTCCCACTTTGTATTTGCTTCTTTATCTTTTAGCCCAACACCTCTTTCCGAGACCCTCGCATTCACTTCTCTTACAACCCCATCTATAAATATATTGAACAACCACGGTGACATCACACATCCTTGTCTAAGGCCCACTTTTACTGGGAAATAGTCCCGTTCCCTCCTACACACTCTAACCTGAGCCTCACTATCCTCATAAAAACTCTTTACTGCTTTCAGTAACCTTCCTCCTATTCCATACACCTGCAACATCTGCCACATTGCCCCCCTATCTACCCTATCATACGCCTTTTCCAAATCCATAAATGCCACAAAAACATCTTTACCCTTATCCAAATACTGTTCACCTATATGTTTCACTGTAAACACTTGGTCTACACACCCCCTACCTTTCCTAAAGCCCCCTTGTTCATCTGCTATCCTAATTTCTGTCTTACTCTTAATTCTTTCAATAATAACTCTACCATACACTTTACCAGGTACACTCAACAGACTTATTCCCCTATAATTTTTGCACTCTCTTTTGTCCCCTTTGCCTTTATACAAAGGAACAATACACGCTCTCTGCCAATCCCTAGGTACCTTACCCTCTTCCATACATTTATTAAATAATAGCACCAACCACTCCAAAACTATATCCCCACCTGCTTTTAACATTTCTATCTTTATCCCATCAATCCCAGCTGCCTTACCCCCTTTCATTCTACCCACTGCCTCACGAACTTCCCCTACACTCACAACTGGGTCTTCCACACTCCTACAAGATGTTATTCCTCCTTGCCCTACACACGAAATCACAGCTTCCCTGTCTTCATCAACATTTAACAACTCCTCAAAATATTCTCTCCATCTTCCCGATACCTCTCTAACTCTCCATTTAATAACTCTCCTCTCCTATTTTTAACTGTCAAATCCATTTGTTCTCTAGGCTTCCTCAACTTATTAATCTCATTCCAAAACTTTTTCTTATTTTCAACAAAATTTGCTGATAACATCTCACCCACTCTCTCATCTGCTCTCTTTTTACATTGCTTCACCACTCTTTTAACCTCTCTTTTTCTCTCCATATACTCTTCCCTCCTTGCATCACTTCTACTTTGTAAAAACCTCTCATATGCTAACTTTTTCTCCCTTACTACTCTCTTTACATCATCATTCCACCAATCGCACCTCTTCCCTCCCGCACCCACTCGCCTGTAACCACAAACTTCTGCTGAACACTCTAACACTACATTTTTAAATCTACCCCATACATTTTCAACCCCATTGCCTACACTCTCACTAGCCCATCTATCCTCCAATAGTTGTTTATATCTTACCCTAACTGCCTCCTCTTTAGTTTATAAACCTTCACCTCTCTCTTACTTACTGATTCTATTTTCCTTGTATCCCATCTACCTTTTACTCCACTGTAGCTATAACTAAAAGTGATCTGATATATCTGTGGCCCCTCTATAAACATGTACATCCTGAAGTCTACTCAACAGTCTTTTATCTACCAATACATAGTCCAACAAACTACTATCATTACGCCCTACATCATATCTAGGGCGTAATGATAGTAGTTTGTTGGACTATGTATTGGTAGATAAAAGACTGTTGAGTAGACTTCAGGATGTACATGTTTATAGAGGGGCCACAGATATATCAGATCACTTTTTAGTTATAGCTACAGTGGGAGTAAAAGGTAGATGGGATACAAGGAAAATAGAATATATCTTTATTATGTAATTGATTTATTATTTAACTAGCTAATAGAACTGGTTGGAAAATTACTAAAATTTATTAATATTAAAAAATAGCTTTAAATAAAATTTTAGGCAGTTAAGGTGATCAATAATATATAGAAATGAGGTTGGAGAAAAGGATAAAAGGTAAATACAATTTTTAGCAAATAACGTGATCAAAAGTAATAATAAATTCTAAGCAATTAAGCTGATAAAAATATATAGGAATGTGGGTTGAAAAATGGGCACAAGTAAAAACAGTATGTATTTAAAAATAAAAATAAATCTATTTGTCAAAAATATTCATCAAAGGATAGACAAATACTTAAATGAGGTAGATGGGCAAAACATACACTACACTATACACTGAAATTTGATTGAAAACTTACAAAGTTACGCTCTCACGAATTTAGTGATCTCGGCTATATATACGCATCGGCAATTTCGCCGATTTTGAGCCCTATTTTCGGCCAATTTCATTCTTCCAGTCGACCAAACTCATAGCTATTTCTTTAGAACTCCATTTGTTCTATCGATTGAGTTCAAGAAACCACCAATTTACCGATTTCAACTACCCAATAAAGTGATCAGAAATTGGCAATTTGGCCAATTTCATGCAAAATAAAAAAGTTGTCAATTTCAAAATAGGGTCCAGAATAAACAATGCAGACATTCCTGGCACTAAAATAAGATGTTATCTATTCATTAGTCATGTCTTTAGGCCTCTCTTATATTACTCTTGCTTTCTATTTTGATTTTTTATTCACACAAAAAACAGAAGATTTACCGTTATGCAGACTATTGCATTATTGTTAAAATGGTATAAATAATATCAGTGCACTTGTGAAAGAATATTAGACTCACCAATTGATGTGTATTGGATGCGTGGCGTGATTTGTTTACTCTTGAACATTTGCAAAAATCGAACATTTCCCGTACTTTGAGCTCAATTTCAAGGTCGTTTTCATCATGAAACTAATCAACATCATTTATATTTCTGTAGTATGTTTTCCATTCTATCAAATGAGACCATAAAAAAGAGAATACAACCATAAATACTATACAAAAATACACCTCAAAGACAGAGTTTTTTTTCTCTCTCATTATGCACTAAGTGCTGCAGGATTTTTCTTATGCAGCGCACACTGACCACACAGACCCATTCTCTCATATGTGGGCCTACCAGCTTTCTCCCGCTTGATTTGAAGCCGCTAGAATTTGTGAGTATATATACGTCTGAAACAGTGGCTCGTAAGACGTATACAGTGGTCCCTCAGTTTTCGCCAAAAATTTGTTCCAGAATGCTGCTCAAGTGCCATTACCGAACGAATTTACTTCCTTAAGAAATAATGTCACGTAGGTTAGTCTATTTCAGACCCCCAAAAATACACTTGCAACAGCACTTACGAAAATACACTTACATAAATGTTCGAGTTTGGAGATGCACGAAAACCGAGGGACCACTGTATATACGACCGAAACAGTCAAAGGGTTAAATCTCACCCTAACTTCCTCCTCCCTTAGTTTATACACTTTTACCTCTCTCTTACTTGCTGTTGCCATTTTCTTTTTGTACCATCTATCTTTTACTCTAACTGTAGCTACAACTAAATAATGATCCGAGATATCCGTTGCCCCTTTATAAACATGTACATCCTGAAGCCTACCCATCAACCTTTTATCCACCAATACATAATCTAACAAACTACTTTCATTACGTGCTATATCATACCTTGTATACTTATTTATCCTCTTTTTTCATAAAATATGTATTACTTATTACCAAACCTCTTTCCACACATAGCTCAATTAATGGTTCCCCATTTACATTTACCCCTGGCACCCCAAATTTACCTACTACTCCCTCCACAACATTTTTACCCACTTTAGCATTAAGATCCCCAACCACAATTACTCTCTCACTTGGTTCAAAACTCCCCACACACTCAACATTTCCCAAAACCTCTCTCTCTCCTCTACACTTCTCTCTTTTCCAGGTGCATAAACACTTACTATAACCCACTTTTCACATCCAACCTTTATTTTACTCCACATAATCCTTGAATTTATACATTTATATTCCCTCTTTACCTGCCATAACTGATTATTCAACATTATTGCCACTCCTTCTTTAGCTCTAACTATATTTGAAACCCCTGACCTAATCCCATTTATTTCTCCCTACTGAAACTCTCCTACCCCCTTCAGCTTTGTCTCACTTAAAGCCAGGACATCCAGCTTCTTTTCATTCATAACATCTACAATCATCTCTTTCTTATCATTCACACAACATCCACGCACATTCAAACATCCCACTTTGACGGTTTTCTTCTTTTTCTTTTTAGTAAATCTATACAGGAAAAGGGGTTACTAGCCCATTGTTCCCAGCATTTTAGTTGACTTTTACAACACGCATGGCTTACGGAGGAAAGATTCTTATTCCACTTCCCCATGGATATGAAAGGAAAAGCAATAAGAACAAGAACTATTAAGCTAAAATCAAAGAAAACTCAGATGAGTGTGTATACATAAATGTGTACATGTATGTGTAGCATGACCGAAGTGTAAGTAGAAGTAGCAAGACGTACCTGAAATCTTGCATGTTTATGAGACAGAAAAAAGACACCAGTAATCCTACCATCATGTAAAACAAATACAGGCTTTCGTTTTACACTCACTTGGCAGGACGGTAGTACCTCCCTGGGTGGTTGCTGACTACCAACCTACTACTATTTTGGCTGAAAGTCAGGAGTCAACCTATACAACATGTCTAGTTATACTCACGTATATGTGAAGTGGACATCAAGAGGAGGTCGGAACGAACAAGTAAACAAGCAGCAGTCAGCACTCGCACAAGCGAGAGACCCTGAGCTTCCCCACCGCTTGGGCTTCAGCCCAAAGCTGGGGTGTGGCACCAAAAGGATCCTGTATTGCTTGCTGCCTTTGCACCTGGCATCGTCTGCTGCTTTGTAACTGCCACATCCTTCAAGCCAAATGGGGCGGGGTTTGTGGTAGCCCAAGGTACCTAGTTTGTTCCTACGAGCCCTGTGAGGCCGGGAGGGCGGGGAATGGGGCTATGCCAAGGGACAACTGGTCCCAGAAGATGAGGAGATACTTGTACCACCTTCCATGGAAGCCATATGTTTCAGACACTCCCGCGATAGGAAGCAAAGGCCGGGTCACCATCTGGCAGAGACCTGGGCCGGCAGTACCAGTGAATCAAGAAGATAGACATAAGAAAAGAATAAGCACCATGATGGCCAACAACCTATTTAGTGAATGGATCGATTCCTTAATGTTTGGGCTGTAAGAATTTATCTTGTCTTCTGCATCTGTAAATTAGGCTCAGAACCCCACATAATGTATGGTAACTTGATCTTTACATGTGTGATCTTCCCCATGCCTGAGTTTTCCTCCATTGTTTGAAGTTGGTGTTTATACTTTTCTGCCTTACAATACCTCATGTGTAAGAATACAAACTTTTTTTTTTTTTTTTTTTTGGGGGGGGGGTCAGCACAAATGCAGAATGTAATCCTTCATTGACAATATATATTTTATCTGGAGTTTATCAAGTCACAAACATATCTGTTTGTGACTTGGTAAAGCCCACAGTATGGGCAAAATATACTGCATTTGTCTCTCTCCATCTTGTATTTTATACCATATTCTCCAAGCAAGAGAGGTGTTATAAATGGCAATCACAGAGCCTCTTAATTTATGAAGATTTTACACAAGAATCAGTGATGTTTGACACTTATGGGTTTAGCACTTATAATAATAATTTACACAAGAATGCCTAACTCCCTTCCTTAGAGTTGGCTGCAGATGAAAGTTTTCAAGACATTTCATACACCTGCTAAAATTGTTTGAAGGATCACTCAAAATATTTATTAAATTTTTATTTTATTTTACTAGTAGGTTTACTAACGTGTGTGTTTTGTCATTTGCAGGTAGTGAAAAACCGGTTTGCTGGGCAGCTGGGAGAGTTTTCTTTAAAATTCCACAAGGATTCTCTTACACTGTCTTCCTGTTTCCGTCACAAAAGTAAAGACAGAACTGTGGAAGCAGAAAATAAAAGTAAAACATCTTTACGAAAAATTAAAATCAAAGGAATTTCAGCTTTTGAAAATTGAACTACGTACCTGGACTTCGTTTTCAAGTTATATTTAAACACTTCATCTACAATGTGTATCACATTTGGAAAGTGATTAGCAATAAATCAAGTGCTCGAGATGTTACAGTTTGGAGTGTCATTTAACCCTTTCAGGGTTTTCGCCATACTAGTACAGCTTACGAACCAGGGTTATTGACGTACTAGTATGCCTAAATTCTAGCGCTCTCAAATCAAGCAAAAACAGGCTGGTAGGCCTAGATGTGAGAGAATGGGTCTGTGCGGTCAGTGTGCACAGTATAAAAAAAAATCCTGCACCATACAGTGCATAATGAGGAAAAAAAAACTGACCATGTTTTTGGTTTAAAACAGCGACTTTGCAGTCTATTTTCGTATGGTATTTATGGTTGTATTCTCGTTTTCTTGTTTTCATTTGATAGAATGGAAGATATATTACAGAAATAGAGATAATTTTGATTGGTTTCACGATGACAAGTACCTTTAAACTGAGCGCAAAGTAGCGAAAATGTTCGATTTTTGCTGATGTTCAGGAGTAAACAAATCACGCCATGCATCCAATACACATCAACTAGTGAGTAATATTCTTGCACAAGTGCGCTGATATTATTTATACCGTTTTTACAATGATGCAGTAGTATACATAACAGAAAATCTTCTATTTTTTTGCGAGAATAAAAATTCAAAATGGAAAGCAAAAGTAATGTAAGAGGGGTGTGGAGATGTGACTAATGAACAGATAAAATGTTATTTTAGTGCCAGAAATACAGTGGTACCTCGGTTAACTATTTTTCGTTCGAGAATGTTGTTCAAGTGCCATTACCAAACGAATTTATCCCCATAAGGAATAATGTACAATAGACTAGTCCTTTTAGACCCCCAAAAATACACTTACAAAAGCATTTAAAAAAATAAACTTACATAAAAGGGCGAGTTTGGGGACCATCGTCAACCGAGGTACCACTGTATCTGTCATTTATTCTGGACCCTATTTTGAAATTGGCATCTTTTGAAATTTGTGTGAAATTGGCTAAATTGCCAATTTCTGACCACTTTATTGGGTAGTTGAAATCGGTAAATTGGCGGTTTCTTGTACTCAATTGATAGAACAAATGGAATTCTAGTGCAAAATAGCTATAACTTTAGTAGACTGGAACATTGGAATTGGCCGAAAATAGGGCTCAAAGTGGGCAAAAGCACCGATGCGTAAATATCGTCGATACTGCTAACTTTGCAAGAGCATAATTCCGTTAGTGTTCCATCAATTTTCATACTTTTGGTGTCATTATGATCAGAAAAAGATTCTCTTATCATTTCATAAGAAAAAATCATTTTTTTTTTTCCGAAAAATTTTCAACCCTGAGAACGAGTTTGGGAGAGGGCCTCTCGACCCTGAAAGGGTTAAATTGTGATGTCAGCACACTTCTGGCAAGACAGCTAATAAATAATGGTGAATTTTTTTCTTCTTTTGGAGGGGGAAGGGGGTTACCATATTATTATTATTATAATCAAAAGAAGCGCTAAACCACAAGATTCATACAACGCAGCAGGTCAGGACAGGATGCAAGGATATTGGGTAGTAAGAGGGAGAGGGAAGATTACTAGGTTATGGAGTGCAGTGGGGCAGTGGATAGTGCAGGAATAGAGGGTAGCAAGAGATTGAGGTAGAAGGGACTAAGGGGAGTGCTAGAGGCATCATTTTCAGAGTTTGTGTAGCAAATCAGTTGCTGTCAAAGTCAATGAGTCTGAATTAAAGGAGGGTCCATCAGCAAGAAGGGAAGGTAAAGAAAGGGCAGCAGAGCGAAGACGATGTTGGAGGTAAATTCTGCATGCTCGTTAATATAGTGGGCAGTCCAATAGAATGTGGCTAACAGATACTGGAACCTTATAATTCTCACAGAGAGGGACAGGGAGCCTCTCCATGAGATACGCATAAGACGAGTGTGGCCGATGCGAAGACGGGAGATAGTCGTCTCTCAACCTCAACATCGATGACAAGGAGGCCAGAAAACTATACTCGGTTTAATAGAATGAAGTTTGTTATGTAGCAGATCAGACCAACGTTGTTGCCAACGGGTGCAAAGGTGGGTAGCAATGACAGCAAAATAGTCTATGAATGGAACACCCTTATATGAAACTGGAAAGTCATGTACTGCTGACCACGTAGCAGTGTCTGCCTGTTCATTGCCCTGTACGTCAACATGACCAGGGACCCAACAAAAAACAATATCTTTGTGTTTGCTAGAGATACGGCGTAACCAAAGTTGGATACGGAGAACTAGGGGGCGAGGTGTATCAAATTTTTGGATAGCCTGTATAGCACTAAGGGAGTCTGAAATGACTACAAATGGTGACACAGGCATAGATGCAATACGGATAAGTGCTACAAGAATGGCATACAATTCAGCCAAAAAAATGCTAGCCGAGGACAATAGATGCCCTCATACGACACTGTCCGGAAACATTGCTGCGAATCTGATGCCGTCAGTGTACACTGCGATGGCATGAGAATGAGAGTGAAAGTGGTCTAGAAAAAGAGAGCGAGAGGCCGCCATAGGCAGTTGGGCTTTCACTCGTGGCAGTGAAAAAACAGACACGAACAGCAGGAACTTCCCAAGGGGATAGAGAAAAGTGAGAGGCCACATGAACATTGAAAGGTGGCAGTTGAAGAGAAGATAAGCAAATGTAGGCGAAGAGAAAAGGGACGAAGTAAACAGGGGCGACGAACAAATAAAGTGAGTCTACTAACATCAGTGACTATCCTATATATGGAAGGATTATGGAGGTCATGATAGCGAACATAACAGCGAAGGCGATGACCATTACGGCGATCAGTCAAGGATGGAATATTCACCTCTGCATAGAGGTGCTCAACTGGTGAAGAGCAAAAAGCACTGAGGCATAAATGTAATCCCTGGTGATGGATGGGATTAAGGCTAGAGAGAGTTGCAGGAGAGGCTGCTGAATATATCTGGTCGCCATAATAGTTTAAAAAAAATTAGGGCTGAATGTAATCGAAGGAGAGTTCTACGATCAGCCCCCCATGAAAGATTAGCGAGGATTTTAAGGAGGTTCAGCTGACTATGACAAGTTGCCTTCAGAGAGGTAATGTGAGGTTTCCAGGATAACTGACGGTCAAACAGAGGACCGAGGAACCTGACCGTAACACATATAGGTACAGTGGATGATCAGAGACGACAGAACGTCTAGTAAACGTAATTTGGAGAGTTTTAGTACTAGAAAATTTAAACCCATGAGTAGTGGCCCAATTGGAAACACTGTTGACTGCATGCTTTAGAGAAACTGCAATGAGGTGACAGTCAGCACCTGCACAAGCTATAGCAAAATCATTAACATAGAGTGATGACCAAATATTAGATGGAAGAATATATGCCAGATCATTTATAGCAAGGAGAAAACATGTGCTCAGAACACATCCCTGGGGGACACCTTCAACTTGGACAAAGTCCAGGGAAAGCATATTAACCCGAACACGGAAATGTCTCGGTTAAGAAGTTCTTAAGGAAAAATGGTAGATTGCCTTGGAGGCCTAAGGAGTGGGCCTGGGCCAAGATGTTATACCTCCAAGTTGTGTCATATGCCTTCTCAAGGTCAAAAAAGATGGCGATAACCGAGTGGTTATTGGCAAAGGCATTACAAACATATGTATCCAAGCATAGTAAGGGGTCAATGGTAGTACGGCCCTTACAAAAGCCATATTGACTAGTGGAGAGACTATTGCATGTCTCTAAATACCACATAAAACATCTATTTACCTGATGTTCCATCACCTTGCAAACTGCACTGGTAAGGGCAATGGAACAATAGTGGGAGGCATCATGTCCCATAGTACTTGGTTTGTGGAAAGGGAGAACAATGGCAGATTTCCACAGCTGGGGAAGAACTCCTTGCGACCAAACAAGATTAAAGAGTCGTAAGAGGACAGCAAGGGCTGACTGATGTAAATGCTGTAGCATACTTATATGAATGTCGTCAGGCCCAGTTGCCAATGATCGACAAGCGGAGAGTATTGCCTCCGTTCCAGAAGTGTAAAATGCACTTCATAAGATTCTTCTCCAATAGAAGAAAAGTTTAAGGGCTCTAACTCTCTGGTAGACTTGGATGAAAGAAATGAAGGGCATAGATGAAGCCCCTGAGAGATACGGAGAAGATGATTATCAATTTCAGTGGCAACGTTAAGAGGGTTTGCTTTAGTGACACCGGCAACCCGAAGATTATTATTATTATAATCAAAAGAAGCGCTAAACCACAGGGGTTATACAGCGCGGCTGGTCAGGACAGGATGCAGGGAGAATGGATTGTAAGAGGGAGATGGATGATTAGTAGGGTATGGAGTGCAGCAGGACAGTGGATATTGCAGGGATAGAGGGTAGCAAGAGATCGAGGTAGAAGGGACTCAGGGAGGTGCTAGAGGTATAATCTTCAGAGTTTGTGTAGTAAGTCAGTTTGTTAAAAAGTTAACGAGAGAGTCAGGATTAAAGGAGGGTCCATCAGCAAGAAGGGAAGGTAAAGAAAGGGCCGCAGAGCGAAGACGCCGTTGGAGGTAAATTCTCCATGCTCGTTGATATAGTGGGCAGTCCAACAGAATACTGTGGACCCCCGAGTTTCGTAAACCCCGGAAATCGTACAATTATGTAAGTGTAATATTGTCAGTGCTTGTGGAAGTGTATTTTTGGGGGTCTGAAATAGACTAACCTACGTGACATTTTTCCTTAAGGGAGTAAATTCGTTCGGTAATGGCACTTGAGCAGACTTCAGGAGTGAAGTTTTTACGAAACTCAGGGGTCCACTGTATGTCGAACAGACACTGGAACCTGACAATGCTCATAGAGAGGGGCAGGGAGCCTCTCCATGAGATACCCATGAGTAAAACAAGTGTAGCTAATGCGAAGACGGGAGAGTGTAGTCTCCCAACCCCGACATTGGTGACAAGATGAAGGCCAGAAACCTATACAGTGGACCCCCGAGTAACGTAAAAACTTCATTCCAGAAGCCTGCTCAAGTGCCATTACCGAACGAATTTTAGGTTAGTCTATTTCAGACCCCCAAAAATACACTTCCACAAGCACTTACAATATTATACTTACATAATTGTACGATTTCCGGGGTGTTCGTTACTTGCGGGTCCACTGTACTCGGTTTAATAGAATGAAGTTTGTTATTTAGCAGGTCAGACCAGTGTTGTTGCCAACGGATGCGAAGGTGAGTAGCAATGACCGCAAAATAGTCCGTGAAAGGAACACCTCTATATGAAACTGGAAGGTCATGTACTGCTGACCGCACAGCAGTGTCTGCCTGTTCATTGCCCTGTATGTCAACATGACCAGAGACCCAACAAAAAACAATATCTTTGTGCTTGCTAAAGATACGGCGTAACCAAAGTTGGATACGAAGAACTAGGGGGTGAGGTGTATCAATTTTACGGCCTGTAAAGCACTAAGGGAGTCTGAAACGACCACAAATGGTGACACAGGCATAGATGCAATACGGATAAGTGCCAAAAGAATGGCATACAATTCAGCCGTAAATTTGCTAGTTGAGGGTAATAGATGCCCTCGCACGACACTGTCCGGGAAGACTGCTGTGAATCCGACACCGTCAGATGACTTTGAACCATCGGTGTATACTGCGATGGCATGGGAATGAGAATGGAAGTGGTCCAGAAAAAAAGAGCGAGAAGCCGCCGTAGGTAGTTGGGCTTTCGCGCAAGGTAGAGGAATAGAACAGACACGGACAGCAGGAACTTCCCAAGGGGATAGGGGAAAGGGAGATGTCACATGAACGTATAAAGGTGGTAGTTGAAGGGAAGACGAGTGAATGTAGACGAAGAGAAAAGGGACGAAGTAAACAGGGGCGACGGACAAATAAAGAGCGCCGACTAACATCTGTTACAATCCTATACATGGAAGGATTGCGGAGGTCATTGGAGCGAACATAATAGCGAATGCAATGTGCATCACGACGATCAGACAAGGATGGAATGTTCGCTTCTACATAGAGGCTCTCAACTGGGGAAGAACGAAATGCACCAAGGCATAAACGCAATCCCTGGTGATGTATGGGATTAATGCTAGAAAGAGTAGCAGGGGAGGCCGCCGAATATATCTGGTCACCATAATCGAGTTTCGATAAAATTAGGGCTGAATGCAGGCGGAGGAGAGTGCTACGATCAGCCCCCCACGAAAGATGTGCGAAGGTTTTTAGGAGGTTCAGCCGGCTATGACAAGTTGCCTTCAGAGAGGTAATGTGAGGTTTCCAGGACAATCGATGGTCAAAGAGGAGGCCGAGAAACCTGACTGTATCACGTTCTGGGATACGTGAGCCGTATAGGTACAACAGATGATCAGAGACCACTGAACGTCTAGTAAACGTAATTTGATGAGTTTTGCTACTAGAAAATTTAAACCCGTGAGAGGTGGCCCAATCGGAAACTCGGTTGACGGCATGCTGGAGGGAAAATGCAATGAGGTGACAGTCAGCATCTGCACAAGCTATAGCAAAGTCATCCACATAAAGCGATGACCAAATGTTGGATGGGAGAACTGATGCCAGATTATTTATAGCAAGGAGAAAGAGTGTTGTGCTCAGAACACAACCCTGGGGGACACCTTCAGCTTTGACAAAGTCTGGGGAAGGCTCATTACTAACCCAGACATGGAAATGTCTTTCAGTTAAGAAAGCCTTAAGGAAAAAGGATAGATTGCCTTGGAGGCCTAAGGAGTGGGCCTGGGTCAAGATATTATACTTCCAAGTTGTGTCATAAGCCTTCTCAAGATCGAAAAAGATGGCGATAACCGAGTGGTTATTGGCAAAGGCATTACGAATATACGTATCCAAGCGCAGTAAGGGGTCAATGGCAGAACGGCCCTTACGAAAGCCATATTGACTAGTGGAGAGACTACTGTGAGTTTCTAAATACCACATCAAACGTCTATTGACTAGACGTTCCATCACCTTGCAAACTGCACTGGTAAGAGCGATGGGACGGTAGTGGGAGGTATCATGTCCCGTAGTACCCGGTTTGCGAAAAGGGAGAACAATAGCAGACTTCCACAGTTGGGGAATAACTCCTTGCGACCATATAAGATTAAAGAGTTGTAAGAGGACAGTAAGAGGAGACTGATGTAAATGCTGTAGCATACGAATATGTATGCCGTCTGGCCCAGCTGCCGATGATCGGCAAGCAGGGAGTGTTGCCTCCAGTTCTTGAAGGGTAAAAGGCACATTATAAGATTCCTCTCTGAGAGAAGAAAAATCTAAGGGTGTGCTATATCGACACCGGCAACCTGAAGAACAGGAGCCGGGTCGAGGGAGAATTTACCACTCAATTTCCGCACTTTCTTCCAGACTGCACTCATTGAGGAAGCCGAAGTGACCGTAGAAATGTAATCTCGCCAGCAAGTGCATTTAGTGTCACGTATGACACGGCGAACAATTGCTCTCTTCTGCTTAAAATCAAGGAGTCTCTCTGTGGTTCTGTTATACCGATACCTGTCCCATGCAGCGCGTTTCAAACGTACTGCCCGAGCACAAGCAGGTGAACACCAAGGCACGCACTTCTGAGAATGCTTGCCCGAGGTTTGGGGGATAGAATGTGAAGCTGCCGTGAAGACGGAGGACGAAAACAGATGTAAAACCTCATCAATGGAGGACGAGGAAGGAACTTCATGAAAGGCAGTAAGATGTGCGTAAAGGTCCCATTTCGCCCGGTCAAATTTCCAGCGTGGGCTACGAGGAGGTGGAGAATACGAAGGGGACCTAAGGATGATTGGAAAATGATCATTATCATACAAGTCTGGGAAGACAGACCAGGTGAAGTCAAGGACAGTTGATGAAGAGCAGATGGAAAGATCGATGCAGGAGAAAAAATGAGTTCGGGGATCAAAATGGGTAGGAGTACCGTATTTAAAACATGGAGGGGGAGAGAAGTAAGAAATGCCTCCAACTGAACGCCTCGGGAGTCACAGTGTGACCCTCCCCAAAGAAAATGGTGTGCGTTAAAATCGCCAAGTAATAGAAGGGGTGGCGGCAAGGAAGAAACCAGAAAATCAACATCTGGGATAGACATTGCTCGCGAAGGGGAGAGATATAAAGAACAGAGTGTATACCACTTATTCAAGTGGATACGGGCTGCGGTGTAATGTAGAGAAGAATGAACATAGAGCTGATGGTATGGAACACCAGTGCGTAGAAGAAGAGCACTTTCGTTAAAGGTTCCATCGGAAAAAGGATCCGATGAATACAACAAATCATAGCCTGAAAAGGGCCGGATAACAGAGGATTGCAATTTGGATTCTTGCAAACAGACACCAACAGGGAAAAACTGGGAGAGCAACACCTGAAGCTCACCCTGGTTACCCCTGAGGCCTCGGATATTCCACTACAAATACGCCATGATGTATGGAGAGAAAGATATAAGTCGAAGTTAGAGGTATCTATGGACTAGGGTTAGAAAAGTTCACATGTAGAGGCAGTGGAAAACTTGTAATCAGAGAAGGAGGGGGACGCTGTGAAGGAAGGAGGGGTATAGACGGAGAAGAGAGAGGAGGAGGAACCGGAGGTGGAACAGTGTCCATCAACAGTTCAGTCTCTGCAATAAATCCTGCAATAGCCTCCAGCGTTTCGGGAGTCATAGATGCAGAATGTGGGACCACATTAGAGATGAAAGGAGGAGGAGTGTGAGCGACAATCTGGGAGACCATAGACGGTACGAAAGTAGAGGGCGAGGAGATGGAAGAGGAAACTGTCAAAAGGGCTTGGGAGGGGACAGGAGTGGAAGCGGCCTGGGGCGGGGCAGTCAAGGAAGGAACGTGGGAGGGGACAGGGGATGAAGACATGGAACGAGGTGAAGTCAAGGACAGTTGATGAAGAGCAGATGGAAAGATCGATGCAGGAGAAAGAATGAGTTCGGGGATCAAAATGGGTAGGAGTACCGTATTTAAAACATGGAGGGGAAGAGAAGCGAGAAAAGCCTCCAACTGAATGCCATGGGAGTCACAGTGACCCCTTCCCCCCTTCCAGAGGAAATGGTGAGCATTAAAATCGCCAAATAACAGAAGTGGTGGCGGTACAGAAGAAACCAGAAATGCAACATCTGAGATAGATAATGCCCGAGAAGGAGAGAGATACAAAGAACAGATTGTATACCACTTATTCAAGTGGATGCGGGCTGCAGTGTAATGTAGAGAAGTACGAACAAAGAGCTGATGGTATGGAACACCGGTGCGTACAAGTGCACTTTCATTAAAGGTTCCATTGGGAAAAGGATCCGATGAATACAATAAAACATACCCTGAGATGGTACGGATAACAGCGGAACGTAATTTGGGTTCTTGTAAACAAACAGCGCAAAGCATCCTCAACCCCTGCCAAATTTGGCTTCAGGAAAGCAAAAGCACAAACAACGAAATTGTAAAAATGCTGGACCTGCTTTACACAGCACTTGAAAAAAAATTAATATCCATTAGGACTCTTTATCGAACTAAGGAAAGCTTTTGATACAGTAGACCACAGCATCCTACTCGACAAACTTGATTATGGCATAAGAGGCCACGCACTTACATATTTCAAATCCTACCTTACTAACAGGCATCAATACATCTCTATTAAGGCTGCAACTTCATCAATAAGACCACTGGATACTGGAGTACCACAGGGAAGTGTCCTTGGTCCCCTGCTCTTCCTCTTATGCATCAATGATCTTCTTAATGTATCAACACCTTAAACCTATTCTCTTTCAAATTCAAATTTTTATTTCTCTGCATAGTTTACAATGTGTGACTGACATGTTATAAGGAGTTTATTTCCATGCATAGCTTTGCTGACAACACTACATCTCCCACTCTAATCTTGCCTCACTCAACACTAATGTTAATGAAGAGCTAGTAAAAATATCGACCTGGATGACTGCTAATAAACTTATACTTAATATTGACAAAATCTACATTCTGTTTGGGAGCAGAACAGGTGATGCCCAACTGAACATTATGATTGACAACACACTTGTTGCTAAACACAATGAGGGCAAATTCCTGGGCCTGCATATTGACAGCAACCTGAAAGTCAACACCCATATCCAACACATAAAAAAAAGTATCCAAAACAGTTGGGATCCTCTCCAAGATACGTTACTACGTACCACAATCAGCCCAAATCACACTATACTCTTCACTCATTTATCCCTACCTCACCTATGTTATTTGGGCCTGGGGATCAACAGCAACTTGCTTAAAGCCAATAATAACCCAACAGAAAGCCACAGTAAGAATTATCATGCAATCCAATGCTAGACAACACCCCCCCCACTCTTCAAAGGCCTAAACCTACTTACTGTACAGAACATTCACACCTACTACTGTGCAACCTACATTTACAGAACCATAAATTCTATTAACCCTGAACTAAAACACTTTCTTGATAGTTGGAACAGGACCCACAGACAATATCAGACACAAAAATCTGACATTCCCCATGTCCGGCTAAACCTCTACAAAAATTTTATGTACATGTACATAAAAGGACCTAAAATCTGGAACTCCCTGCCTGAAAATTCTAGAACTGAAGACTCGACCACCATTTTCAAAACTAGTTAAAAAAATCTTGTCTCCCTAATACACCCCATCATCAGCTAACCAAATGAAAACTACAATCTCTTTTTTTTGTATCATGAACACATCCAAAACAATACATATAGTCTTCCTCTCGTTATCTGTAATTCCCCCTAATTTACACTTACACCCACCCAAATGACTAAACAAAATTTCTAATACAGTGGAACCCCGGATTTCGTACTTAATCTGTTCCAGAAGGTCATTCTAAATCCGAAACATACAAAAACTGAAGTAATATTTCCCATAAGAAATAATGTAAATCCAATTGATCCGTTCCAGACACCCAAAAATATTCACAAAAAAATAATTTTTTAATGAATAACTATAGTTTTATATACAGAAAACAATGAGAAATCTTCTTTCTTTCAACACATTGGCCGTTTCCCACCGAAGCGGGGTGGCCCAAAAGGAAAAACGAAAGTTTCTCCTTTTACATTTACAGTGGACCCCCGAGTTTCGTAAAAACTTCACTCCTGAAGTCTGCTCAAGTGCCATTACCGAACGAATTTACTCCCTTAAGGAAAAATTTCACGTAGGTTAGTCTATTTCAGACCCCCAAAAATACACTTCCACAAGAACTTACAAAATTATACTTACATAATTGCACGATTTCCGGGGTATTCGTTAACCGAGGGTCCACTGTAGTAATATACAGTGGACCCCCGAGTTTCGTAAAAACTTCACTCCTGAAGTCTGCTCAAGTGCCATTACCGAACGAATTTACTCCCTTAAGGAAAAATGTCACGTAGGTTAGTCTATTTCAGACCCCCAAAAATACTTTTCCACAAGCACTTACAATATTATACTTACATAAATGTACGATTTCCGGGGTTTACGAAACTCGGGGGTCCACTGTATACAGGAGGGGTTACTAGCCCCTTGCTACCTGCATTTTAGTCGCCTCTTACGACACGCATGGCTTATGGAGGAAGAATTCTGTTCCACTTACCCATGGAGATAAGAGGAAATAAGAACAAGAACTAGTAAGAAAATAGAAGAAAACCCAGAGGGGTGTGTGTATATATATATGCTTGTACATGAATGTGTAGTGTGACCTAAGTGTAAGTAGAAGTAACAAGACATACCTGAAATCTTGCATGTTTATGAGACAGAAAAAAGACACCAGCAATCCTACCATCATGTAAAACAATTACAGGCTTTCGTTTTACACTTATTTGGCAGGACAGTAGTACCTCCCTGGGCGGTTGCTGTCTACCAACCTACTACCTAGACAATGAGAAATATAAAGCACTAATCCTCTTTAAGGGGGGCTCCTTGTCGCGGTAAAGAGGCTATCGGTCTGAGGAATTGGACGTCTTGGTCTTCTTCCTCAGACCGAACCTAATTACCCCCCAATCCCCCCTCCCTTTTTCCCATCTTCCCCATCCTCCCTTTTCCCTTTCCTCCTCCTCCTCCTCATCCCTCCCTTATTTCCTTCCCAGTTTTACCCTGGGAGCTTCTCTCCTCAGGCATTCTAGTTCCTAGGTAGGGGGAAGGGTATCGTGGTCCATCCCATTCCGTTGAGGTCCTTGGCGGTGGTGTAGTTTGCCGTGGAATCTGGATCGCCTGGGGATGTCCCGATCCCTCTCCGGTCACCCGGGGGGTGGCCTTGGGTATCTTTCGGACGACGGGTGTATCTCTGGAGGCCACCTTTCGGATTCTGGGGGTGGTGGCCGAAGGCGGTATGCTTTGTGGCGGATATCCGGCCGCCCTCTCTTTTGTCCGCTGAGATGGCTCGGTGGATGTGAGGTTGCTATCCCGGATTGCTGGTATGAAGGGTAGGGTATGGCACGGGTTCCATGCTGCATCTGCACCACTTGCGGTGTTGAGGTCCTCTTGGGCACGGAGAGGGATTTACGCTCCCTTTCATTCCTC
>WNWK01035489.1:12500-17500 GCA_009830355.1 Cherax destructor | reverse complement strand
ACTGTTCAATATGTGACCTAGCAGTAAGTAGATACCTGGGTGTTAGACGACTGGTGTGGTGGCATCCTGGGGTGAGCTGAAGGTAACAGCTCCTAGTCTGTTAAGATTAAAACTTTTCTTAGGAGTATACAAACTAGATTCATCCATAATTAATAAAATCTGGGAAGAATTTAAGATACCTTAGACAAATTTTTGGGTAGAATACAAGCGGTGTTTCGAGAATCCCTGACTACCAGTTATCATCATTATTAAAGGACAGGTGTTGTATCGTGACCGCGAGGTGTAGTCTCGTTCTTATGCGCCTTCCGGTTAACCTTTTTTATAGTTCCTTGATGATGTGAGAAGTCACGAAAGCGCTTGGAATTTCATTATTTTTCACAGTGGTCGTTCTGCATGTTGGGATATCTGTTTACTGTAATCTTATTTGCATATATATGGGAGTCAATTCGTGTGTGTGTGTGTACTCACCTAGTTGTGGTTGCAGGGCGATTCACAGCTCCTGGCCCCGCCTTTTCACTGGTCGCTACTAGGTCACTCTTCCTGCTCCATGAGATTTATCATACCTCTTCTTAGTGTGAGAGAGAGAGAGAGAGAGAGGAGAGAGAGAGAGAAAGAGAAGAGAGAATAGAAAGAGAGACAGAAGACAGAGACAGAGAAGAGAGAGATAGACAAACAGGCAGACAGACAGAGACACAGAGAGAGAGAGAGAGAGAGGGGAGAGAGAGAGAGAGAGAGAGAGAGAGAGAGAGGAGAGAGAGAGAGAGAGAGGCGTCAATATGTGACAACTGCCATGGGAATGGGACCCTTACACTCCCACAACAGTTGCCGTTAACGGAAGCAAACAGTGAGGTATACTCCCTGACATTCATGGGGTATACCCCTGACATTTATGACTATACACGGTGACATTTACGTGTATAGCCCCCATACAAAGGTATATTGTATAACAGTTTTAAAAAAAAAATATTCTTTCAACACGCAATAGATAGTCTCTCTCTCTCTCTCTCTCTCTCTCTCTCTCTCTCTCTCTCTCTCTCTCTCTCTCTCTCTCTCTCTCTCTCACTCTGATATTGTCATTGCACACCTGATGTCTGCAATCTCCCAGGAGGAAACACACACATACATACACACACAGGCATACACACACGCACATACACACATATATACATAGGTATAAACACATACACGCCTCGTCTCCTTGTATACTGCCATTACTGTTGGTTCTCGCTGGGAGAGTTCACAACCTCTTGCTTGTATATTACAGCTCTACGTCACTTTAACTAATGCAGATATGCAGTGAGATAGCTCTTCCCTTCTCTCTCTCTCTCTCTCTCTCTCCTCTCTCCCTCTCTCTCCCTCTCTCTCTCCTCTCTCTCTCCTCTCTCTCTCTCTCCCCCTCCCTCTCTCTCTCTCTCCCTCTCTCCCCCTCTCTCTCTCTCTCTCTCCTCTCTCTCTCTCTCTCTCTCCTCGTCTCTTTATCCCTCAGACGACACATATCTTTATACTTCCATATCATGAATCCTTGTTACTACTACCACGACTACCACGACTACCACGACTACCACGACTACCACGACTACCACGACTACCACGACTACCACGACTACCACGACTACCACGACTACTACTAATACTATTACGACTACCACCAAAACTACTACTACTACCACTGTTGCTGCTGCTACTACCACTGTTGCTGCTACTACTACCACTGTTGCTGCTACTACTACCACTGTTGCTGCTACTACCACTGTTGCTGCTACTACTACCACTGTTGCTGCTACTACCACTGTTGCTGCTACTACCACTGTTGCTGCTACTACTACCACTGTTGCTGCTACTACCACTGTTGCTGCTACTACCACTGTTGCTGCTACTACCACTGTTGCTGCTACTACCACTGTTGCTGCTACTACCACTGTTGCTGCTACTACTACCACTGTTGCTACTACTACCACTGTTGCTGCTACTACTACCACTGTTGCTGCTACTACCACTGTTGCTGCTACTACCACTGTTGCTGCTACTACTACCACTGTTGCTGCTACTACCACTGTTGCTGCTACTACTACCACTGTTGCTGCTACTACTACCACTGTTGCTGCTACTACTACCACTGTTGCTGCTACTACTACCACTGTTGCTGCTACTACTACCACTGTTGCTGCTACTACCACTGTTGCTACTACTACTACCACTGTTGCTGCTACTACTACCACTGTTGCTGCTACTACTACCACTGTTGCTGCTACTACCACTGTTGCTGCTACTACCACTGTTGCTGCTACTACTACCACTGTTGCTGCTACTACCACTGTTGCTGCTACTACCACTACTATACCAACAAACTAAGTCAAACAAGGTATAACATCCCCAATTCAACTCTGAAACACATATGACCTCGTAACTCAGCTGTGACCTCGTGTTTACACTCATTGACCTCTTGGATTGATGAAATATTCCATATATACCGAGGCTCGTGTGTTAGCACGACGGGAGCGTGGATATTCCAAGCCATGCTGGCAAGCCAGACTGGGTTAGTAGCGTTTCAGAATCGTTGTGATGTCAGGAGACGGAGTATCGAGCTAACACTATCACGGACAGCGGTATAGATGGATTTTTTTGTGGGATAGTTGTGAATTGTTGCAGCCAGGGTATTGTGGGTTAGCTGTGAATTGTTGCAGCCAGGGTATTGTTTGTTAGTTGTGATTTGTTGCAGCCAGGGTATTGTGTGTTAGTTGTGAATTGTTGTAGCCAGGGTATTGTGGGTTAGTTGTGAATTGTTGTAGCCAGGGTATTGTGTGTTAGTTGTGAATTGTTGCAGCCAGGGTATTGTGGGTTAGTTGTGAATTGTTGCAGCCAGGGTATTGTGTGTTAGTTGTGAATTGTTGCAGCCAGGGTATTGTGTGTTAGTTGTGAATTGTTGCAGCCAGGGTATTGTGTGTTAGTTGTGAATTGTTGCAGCCAGGGTATTGTGGGTTAGTTGTGAATTGTTGCAGCCAGGGTATTGTGTGTTAGTTGTGAATTGTTGCAGCCAGGGTATTGTGGGTTAGTTGTGAATTGTTGCAGCCAGGGTATTGTGTGTTAGTTGTGAATTGTTGCAGCCAGGGTATTGTGTGTTAGTTGTGAATTGTTGCAGCCAGGGTATTGTGTATTAGTTGTGAATTGTTGCAGCCAGGGTATTGTGGGTTAGTTGTGAATTGTTGCAGCCAGGGTATTATGTGTTAGTTGTGAATTGTTGCAGCCAGGGTATTGTGTGTTAGTTGTGAATTGTTGCAGCCAGGGTATTGTGTGTTAGTTGTGAATTGTTGCAGCCAGGGTATTGTGTATTAGTTGTGAATTGTTGCAGCCAGGGTATTGTGGGTTAGTTGTGAATTGTTGCAGCCAGGGTATTATGTGTTAGTTGTGAATTGTTGCAGCCAGGGTATTGTGTGTTAGTTGTGAATTGTTGCAGCCAGGGTATTGTGTGTTAGTTGTGAATTGTTGCAGCCAGGGTATTGTTTGTTAGTTGTGAATTGTTGCAGCCAGAGTATTGTGGGTTAGTTGTGAATTGTTACAGCCAGGGTATTGTGGGTTAGTTGTGAATTATTGTAGCCAAGGTATTGTGTATGATGAGAGAGAGAGAAAAAAAAAAAAAGGAGAGAGAGAGCTCTGGTTCGTGAACACTGTGGAATTAATGAACCAGGGTTCAGTGTCGTGTGTGTTTCCTCTTACTGGTTAATTGCATTCCCAGTTAACCAATGCAAATTGTTTACGTGATTTACAAACCCAATTGATAACTGTAAACAACATAAGCTGTTTACACTTACACATGTCCTTCAATCATTCACGAAGACATTACACGCACACACACACACACACACACACACACACACACACACACACACACACACACACACACACACTGGTCAAGGGAGATTTCAACCACAGGGAGATCGACTGAGAGAACCAAGAACCACGTGGGGGTCCAGAAACTTGGAGAGCCAAGATGATGGACGTGGTACTGGAAAACCTGATGCACCAACATGTCAGGGACACGACCAGAGTGAGAGGAGAGGACGAACCAGCAAGACTGGACCTTGTATTCACCCTGAATAGCTCAGATATTGAAGACATAACACACGAGAGCCCCCTGGGAGCCAGCGACCATATGGTGCTGAGTTTTGAGTACATTGTAGAGCTACAGGTAGAGAGGGAAAACAGTGCTGATAGAGACAAACCAAACTTTAAAAGACGGGACTACACGGATATGAGGAATTTCCTGCAGGAGGTTCTGTGGGAAAGGGAAATGGAAGGACAGTCAGTAAATGAAATGATGGAATACGTAGCGACAAAGTGCAAGGAGGCAGAGGAACGGTTTATACCCAGAGGAAAAAGATTAAATGGGAAGGCCAGAAGGAGCCCCTGGTTTACCCAAAGGTACAGGGAGGCGAAGGCTCAGAGTGTCAGAGAATGGAAAAGGTACAGAAGACAAAGAACCCAAGTAAACAAGAGATTAGTCGAAGAGCAAGAAACGAGTATGCACAGGTACGGAGGGAGGCCCAGAAACAGTACGAAAACGACATAGCATCGAAAGTCAAGTCTGACCCGAAATTGATGTACAGTCACATCAGAAGGAAGACAACAGTTAAGAACCAGGTGATAAGGCTGAGGAGAGAAGATGGGGAACTCACAAGTAATGATCAAGAGGTATGTGAGGAGCTCAACTCGAGGTTTAGGGAAGTATTCACAGTGTAGGCAGGAAGGCAGCTTGGTAGACAGGACGGGGTGCGTCACCAACAAGGGATGTATCGAGTGCTGGAGGGAATACACACATCTGAGGGGGAGGCGAAGCAGTTACTCAGTGACCTTGATACCTCAAAGGCGATGGGTCCGGACAATATCTCACCATGGGTCCTTCGGGAAGGAGCTGAGGTTCTGAGTGTGCCACTTACCAAAATTTTCAACACATCCCTTGAAACTGGGCAGCTACCTGAGATATGGAAAAAGGCCAACATTGT
>WNWK01035489.1:0-5000 GCA_009830355.1 Cherax destructor | reverse complement strand
AGAGTGACTGGTGAAGGTTGTAGCTGAGAGTGACTGTGTGAAGGTTGTAGCTGTAGAGTGACTGTGTGAAGGTTGTAGTTGTAGAGTGACTTGAGTGAAGGTTGTAGTTGTAGAGTGATTGTGTGAAGGTTGTAGTTGTAGAGTGATTGTGTGAAAGGTTGTAGTTGTAGAAGTGACTGAGTAGAAGTTGTAGTTGTAAAAGTGATTGGTGAAGGTTGTAGTTGTAAGTGATTGTGTGAAGGTTGTAGTTGTAGAGTGATTGTGTGAAGGTTGTGTTGTAGAGTGACTAGTAAAGGGTTGTAGTGTAAGGATTGTGTAGTTGTAGTTGAAGTGATTGTGTGAAGTTGTAGATTGTAGAGTGATGTGAAAGTTGTAGTTGTAGAGTGATTGTGTGAAGGTTTATTGTAAGTGATTGTGTGAAGTTATGTTGTAAAGTGATTATGTGAAAGGTTTAGTTGTAAACTAGTGAAGGTTGTAGTTGTAGAATGATAGTGAAGGTTGTAGTTGTAGAGTGACTAGTGAAGAGTTGTAGTTGTAGAGTGATTGTGTGAAGGTTGTAGTTGTAGAATGATGAGTGAAGGTTAGTTGTAGAGTGATTGTGTGAAGTTGTAGTTGTAGAAGTGATTGTGTGAAGGTTTAGTTGTAGAGTGATTGATGTGAAGGTTGTAGTAGTAAGTGATTAGTGAAAGGTTATGAGTTGTAAGTGATTGTGTGAAGGTTTAGTTGTAGAGTGATTGTGTGAAGGTTGTAGTTGAAGTGATTGTGTGAAGTTGTAGTTTAGAGTGATTGTGTGAAGGTTGTAATTGTAAGTGATTGAGTGAAGGTTGTAATTGTAAGTGATTAGTGAAGTTTTTTTTTTTTTTTTTTTTTTTTTTTTTTTTTTTTTTTTTTTTTTTTTTTTTTTTTTTTTTTTTTTTTTTTTTTTTTTTTTTTTTTTGGGGGGGGGGGGGGGGGGGGGGGGGGGGGGGGGGGGGGGGGGGGGGGGGGGGGGGGGGGGGGGGGGGGGGGGGGGGGGGGGGGGGGGGGGGGTAGTTGAGATGATGGTGAAGGTTGTAGTTGTAGAGTGACTGAGGAAGGTTGTAGTTGTAGAGTGATTGTGTGAAGGTTGTAGTGTAGAGTGATTGTGTGAAGGTTGTAGTTTAGAGTGATTGAGTGAAGGTTGTAGTTGTAGAGTGACTGAGGAAGGTTGTAGTTGAGAGTGATTGTGTGAAGGTTGTAGTTGTAGAGTATTGTGTGAAGGTTGTAGTTGTAGAGTGACTGAGTAAGGTTGTAGTTGTAGAGTGACTGGTGAGTTGTAGTGAAGTGATTGTGTGAAGGTTGTAGTTGTAGAGTGACTGAGTGAAGGTTGTAGTTGTAGAGTGACTGAGTGAAGGTTGTAGTTGTAGAGTGACTGAGTGAAAGTTGTAGTTGAAGAGTGATTGTGTGAAGGTTGTAGTTGTAGAGTGACTGAGTGAAGGTTGTAGTTGTAGAGTGACTGAGTGAAGGTTGTAGTTGTAGAGTGACTGAGTGAAGGTTGTAGTTGAAGAGTGATTGTGTGAAGGTTGTAGTGTAGAGTGACTGAGTGAAGGTTGTAGTTGTAGAGTGACTGAGTGAAGGTTGTAGTTGTAGAGTGACTGAGTGAAGGTTGTAGTTGTAGAGTGATTGTGTGAAGGTTGTAGTTGTAGAGTGACTGAGTGAAGGTTGTAGTTGTAGAGTGATTGTGTGAAGGTTGTAGTTGTAAGGTTGAGTGAGTTGTAGTTGTAGAGTGATTGTGTGAAGGTTGTAGTTGTAGAGTGATGGTGAAGGTTGTAGTTGTAGAGTGATGTGTGAAGGTTGTAGTTGTAGAAGGCTGAGTGAAGTTGTAGTTGAAGAGTGATTGTGTGAATGTGTAGTTGTAGAGTGACTGTGTGAAGGTTGTAGTTGTAGAGTGATTGTGTGAAGGTTGTAGTTGTAGAGTGACTGAGTGAAAGTTGTAGTTGAAGAGTGATTGTGTGAAGGTTGTAGTTGTAGAGTGACTGAGTGAAGGTTGTAGTTGTAGAGTGACTGAGTGAAGGTTGTAGTTGTAGAGTGACTGAGTGAAGGTTGTAGTTGTAGAGTGATTGTGTGAAGGTTGTAGTTGTAGAGTGACTGAGTGAAGGTTGTAGTTGTAGAGTGATTGAGTGAAGGTTGTAGTTGTAGAGTGACTGAGTGAAAGGTTGTAGTTGTAGAGTGACTGAGTGAAGGTTGTAGTTGAGAGTGATTGTGTGAAGGTTGTAGTTGTAGAGTGATTGGTGAAGGTTGTAGTTTAGAGTGACTGAGTAAGGTTGTAGTTGTAGAGTGACTGAGTGAAAGTTGTAGTTGTAGAGTGATTGTGTGAAGGTTGTAGTTGTAGAGTGATTGTGTGAAGGTTGTAGTTGTAGAGTGATTGTGTGAAGGTTGTAGTTGTAGAGTGATTGTGTGAAGGTTGTAGTTGTAGAGTGATTGTGTGAAGGTTGTAATTGTAGAGTGATTGAGTGAAGGTTGTAGTTGTAGAGTGATTGTGTGAAGGTTGTAGTTGTAGAGTGATTGTGTGAAGGTTGTAGTTGTAGAGTGATTGTGTGAAGGTTGTAGTTGTAGAGTGATTGTGTGAAGGTTGTAATTGTAGAGTGATTGAGTGAAGGTTGTAATTGTAGAGTGATTGAGTGAAGGTTGTAGTTGTAGAGTAGTAGTGGTAGCTGTAGTAGTGGTGGTAGTAGTAGTTGTGGTAGTAGTAGTAGTAGTGGTAGTAGTAGTAGTAGTGGTAGTAGTAGTAGTAGTGGTAATGGTAGTAGTAGTAGTTGTAGTAGTAATAGTAGTGTAGTAGTAGTAGTGGTAGTAGTAATAGTAGTGGTAGTAGTAATAGTAGTGGTAGTAGTAGTGGTAATGGAGTAGTGGTAGTAGTGGTAGTAATAATAGTAGTGGTAGTAGTAGTGGTAGTAGTAGTGGAGTAGATGGAATGGGTAGTGGTAGTAGTGGTAGTAATAATAGTAGTGGTAGTAGTAGTAGTGGTAGTAATAATAGTAGTGGTAGTAGTAGTGGTAATGGAAGTAGTGGTAGTAATAATAGTAGTGGTAGTAGTAGTAGTGGTAGTAGTAGTGGTAATGGAAGTAGTGGTAGTAGTGGTAGTAATAATAGTAGTGGTAGTAGTAATAGTAGTGGTAGTAGTAATAGTAGTCGTAGTGGTATTAGTAATAGTAGTGGTAGTAGTAGTAGTAGTAATAATAGTAGTGGTAGTAGTAGTAGTGGTAGTAGTAGTGGTAATGGAAGTAGTGGTAGTAGTGGTAGTAATAATAGTAGTGGTAGTAGTAATAGTAGTGGTAGTAGTAATAGTAGTCGTAGTGGTAGTAGTAATAGTAGTGGTAGTAGTGGTAGTAATAATATTAGTGGTAGTAGTAGTAGTGGTAATGGAAGTAGTGGTAGTAGTGGTAGTAATAATAGTAGTGGTAGTAGAAGTATTGTTATTATTATAGCAAGAGTTATAATTATAACAACAACAACATTACTCCCCTCTAAAGTAATGTCAATTACATTTTACAACAGCAGCTTCTCTATTTAGAGTGTAATTAATCCAAGGTAATTACCCACAATCACTTCCATATTACACCCTAGGTAATTAACCCACTACTCAATTATTTTATTTAATTGATATATATATATATATATATATATATATATATATATATATATATATATATATATATATATATATATATATATATATAAAAAACACCGCTAATTGCAAAGTCATGAAGATCGTGGAAGGGCAAAGAAGACCGCAGACAGAGTATAGGCTAGGTGGCCAAAGACTGCAAACCTCACTCAAGGAGAAAGATCTTGGGGTGAGTATAACACCGAGCATATCTCTGGAAGCACACATCAACCAGATAACTGCTGCAGCATATGGGCGCCTGGCAAACCTGAGAATAGCGTTTCGATACATTAGTAAGGAATCGTTCAAGACACTGTACACTGTGTACGTCAGGCCCATACTAGAGTATGCAGCACCAGTTTGGAACCCACACCTGGTCAAGCATATCAAGACATTAGAGAAAGTGCAAAGGTTTGCAACAAGGTTAGTCCCAGAGCTAAGGGGATTTTCCTACGAAGAAAGGTTAAGGGAAATCGGCCTGATGACACTGGAGGACAGGAGGGTTAGGGGTGACATGATAACGACATACAAAATACTGCGTGGAATAGATAAGGTGGACAGAGACAGGATGTTCCAGAGAGGGGACACAGAAACAAGGGGTCACAATTGGAAGTTGAAGACTCCTATGAGTCAAAGAGATGTTAGGAAGTATTTCTTCAGTCATAGAGTTGTCAGGAAGTGGAATAGCCTAGAAAGTGACGTAGTGGAGGCAGGAACCATACATAGCTTTAAGACGAGGTATGATAAAGCTCATGAAGCAGGGAGAGAGAGGACCTAGTAGCAATCAGTGAAGAGGCGGGGTCAGGAGCTAAGTATCGACCCCTGCAACTACAATTAGGTGAGTAACACACACACACACACACACACACACACAGGAATGTACACATAGCATGGTACTTACATTGATTATCTAGTGAATGCCACTGCAAGACAGTGTCTAGCACGAGAGTGTCTAGCAAGACAGTGTCTGGCAAGACAGTGTCTGGCAAGACAGTGTCTGGCAAGACAGTGTCTGGCAAGACAGTGTCTAGCAAGACAGTGTCTAGCAAGACAGTGTCTAGCAAGACAGTGTCTGGCAAGACAGTGTCTGGCAAGACAGTGTCTAGCAAGACAGTGTCTAGCAAGACAGTGTCTAGCAAGACAGTGTCTAGCAAGACAGTGTCTAGCAAGACAGTGTCTAGCAAGACAGTGTCTAGCAAGACAGTGTCTAGCAAGACAGTGTCTAGCAAGACAGTGTCTAGCAAGACAGTGTCTAGCAAGACAGTGTCTGGCAAGACAGTGTCTAGCAAGACAGTGTCTAGCAAGACAGTGTCTAGCAAGACAGTGTCTAGCAAGACAGTGTCTAGCAAGACAGTGTCTAGCAAGACAGTGTCTA
>WNWK01035488.1:0-19739 GCA_009830355.1 Cherax destructor | reverse complement strand
GTATGTATATATAATATATAATATATATATATATATATATATATATATATATATATATATATATATATATATATATATATATATATATATATGGATTGATGAATGACACATTTCTGGGTGAAATAAGTTACAGGATGGGAAGTTGCACTCTTCTGTTGCCATGTGGGTGTGGCATTTTTTGGGGTGGTCAAAGGTGCATGTCCCACCTGTTTTACCAGTATACCATGCCTGCAGATACCCAAGGCATAGTATTTACACAGACTGGATTTTCGTTTGCTAGGATTCATTGTAGCTACGTTCACTGCAAGTGCATTTTTATCTGTTTCCTCCCTATCTATTCCCCCTGTATGGACATCACTGCTTCTACCAGGTTTTGCTGGTAATGTGTCGACACTATTCCCTGAGGCATCATTTCCTTTTGTTCCATCTCCAGCAATATCACTATTTTGAACCTCTATGAATTGTTACATCACCAGGGCCAGTGTCTCCTTCGGGTTCACTTTCCTCCAGGACATCACTAGTACCCTCAGGAGCACTGTCCTCCAGGACAACACTAGCACCCTCAGGAGCACTGTCGTCCAAGACAGCCCCATCCAAACCACCTATCTTGTTCTATCTAGGCTGGAATATTGTTGCACACTAACTGCACCTTTCAAGGCAGGTGAAATTGCTGACCTAGAAAATGTGCAGAGATCCTTCACGACACACATAACTGCGATAAACCACCTCAATTACTGGGAACGCTTAAAGTTCCCAAACCTGTACTCCCTAGAATGCAGACGGGAGAGATACATTATTGTATACACGTGGAAAATTCTCGAGGGATTAGTACCAAACTTGCACACGAGAGTCACTCCCTACGAAAGCAAAAGACTCGGCAGGCGATGTAACATCCCCCCAATGAAAAGCAGGGGTGCCACTAGCACGTTGAGAGACAACACAATAAGTGTCAGGGGCCCAAGACTGTTCAACTACCTCCCAGCATACATCAGGGGGATTACCAACAAACACCTGGCTGTCTTCAAGCAGGCACTGGACAAGCACCTAAAGTCAGTACCTGACAAGCCAGGTTGTGGTTCGTACATTGGAATGCATACAGCCAGCAGTAACAGCCTGGTTGATCAGACTCTGATCCAACATGAGGCCTGGTCACAGACCGGGCTGCAGGGGCATTGACCCCTGGAACTCTCTCCAGGTATACTCCAGATATAGCTCTGTGTCTTCTTTTGCGGATGACACCCGGATTGCCATGACAATGACCTCCATCAAAGACACCACAAGACTCCAAGTGGACATCAACCAAATCTTCAAATGTGCCACTCAAAACAATAGGAAGTTCAATGAGAAGAAATTTCAACTGCTCAGATATGGAGAACTTGAGGAAATTAAAAATGTATCAGGGTATACGACAAATTCTAACCATACAATAGAGTGAAAAATATAAACTTGGAAAATCGTAGAGAGATTAGTACCAAACTTGCACATGAAAATCACTCCCTATGAAAGCAAAAGACTCGGCAGGAGATGCAACATTCCCCCAATGAAAATCAGTGACACCATGAGAACAAGTTAAATATGTTGATAACAGAGTTCCCAATATAATTCCTAACACCATGGTATCTTTGATCTGTGCCATGGCTTCAACATTACTTCTGCCAGCTGTGAGTCTTCCACTGGCTAACCTCACTAGATAGTATAGGTAATACTATCCTTCCTGGTGGAATATTCAAACGGATACGTTTTAATGTACCCCCTGAGCAACATGAGGACTTTGTTGCACATGTGACTGACTGGTATAATTCCTATGAGTGTTCCTCTGTTGAGACCTTTAACAATGACCTTGTGAGCAGTATTCAGAACTACTTAGAGCCGCCTCAAAAACCTCCTGGAACTCTTAACCCAACCAACTTCCATAACAATCATACCTAATATAATAACCATACTTATTACAATGATCCTAAACTTCGAACACTGAAACGTACTGCTCGCAGACTAGGCCTAGCCTATAGAAAACATTGTACCCCTGGAATGCCAAAGCTCTTTCAAACTGCCCTTGCTTATGCCAGAGAGCGTATGAGAGCTGCAGCAAACTGACTGGGAAAAATTTGTCAATGGTCTCAATGCTCACACTCCACTTAGCCGAGCATAGAGGGACATAAATAGAATTAAGGGTAACAGAACCGGTCAGATTGTGCACCCTCATCCCTTACATAGGATGAATGAGCTAGTCAGTGCTTGGGCTGTTACATCAAGCTATGAACATATTCCCAGTACCACACAGGCGAAATTAAATGACAAATATGATGCTAGGGAGAGACTTGTTTGTTTTATGCTCAACAAGGAAGATGACTGTAACATTCCTTTCACTGACTTTGAACTTGATGCAGCACTAAGGGCAACTCCACGTCGCCTGGTGAGTATGGTATTACCTACAATATACTAAGATTGCTGTGTCAAGTACCAGGCAATCCTTTACTCGAATTATATAACATGAGCTATGTAACTGGGGAGCTCCCTAAATCTTGGACCAACAGCCTCATCATTCCCATTCCTAAGCCCTATTAACAAAATTCATTTCGCCTAATATCTCTTACTAGCTGCTTATGTAAAACATCTGAGTGGATGATTCTTAATCGTCTCATGTACAAAATCAAACATTTTTTGTCCCCCCGGTTGCATGGTTTCATGCATAGAAGGAGTGTGAACCATTGCATAGCCACCTTTCTCACTCTGCACACTGACAGCTCATACACTACCTTCCTTGACCTTAAATCTGCTTTTGATGTTGCCAACCGACATGTAATCATTAGTGAACCTGCCAGAATGGATGTTGGAGGATGGCTTCTCTGCTGGATTAAAGGCTACCTGTCCAACAGAAAGTCTTCTGTGTTGTTCCAGGGGCATAGAAGTATAACTAAAGACTTTGAATTAGGAACCCCACAGGGAGGTGTGCTCAGTCCCACTCTATTCAATATTCTAATTAATGCCTTACTTAACCCTTTGGGTGTCGACAGGTTTTCTCGGAAACACGTTCTCGGTCGAAAATGTTTTGGAAAAAAAATATCTTATGAAATGATAGAGAATCTTTTTCCGATCATAACGACACCAAAAGTTTGAAATTTGAATGAAAACTTACAAAATTATGCTCTCGCGAATCTATCGGTCTCGAAGATGTTTACGCATCGGCGATTTCACCCACTTTGAACCCTATTTTTGTCCAATTCCAATGTTCCAGTCCACTAAAATCATACCTATTTCGCTAGAACTCCATTTCTTCTATCGATTGAGTACAAAAAAACGCCTATTTACCAATTTCAACTATCCAAAATAGTGGTCAGAAAATGACAATTTCACACAAATTTTAAACGATGCCAATTTCAAAATATGGTTCAGAATAAAAGAGGCAGACATTCCTGGCTACTAAAATAACATCTTCTCTGTTCATTAGTCACGTCCCAGGCCCCTCTTACATTACTTTTGCTTTCCATTTTGAATTTTTATTCTCACAAAAAATAGAAGATTTACTGTTATGTATACAACTGCATCATTGTAAAAATGGTATAAATAATATCAGTGCACTTGTGCAAGAATATTAGACTCTCCAGTTTATGTATATTGGACGCATGGTGTGATTTGTTTACTCCTGAACATCGGCCAAAATCGAACATTTTCGCTACTTTGCGCTGTTTCAAGGTACTGTACTTCTGTTTCCCTTGGGGACAAACCTCTCCTCTGCCTCTTTGCATTTGGTTGTCACATATTCCATCATTTCTTTTACTGGTTTTCCTGCCAATTCTCTCTCCTACTGAACGTCTTGTAGGAAGTTCCTCATGCTTGTGTAGTCCCCCCTTTTGTAGTTTCGTTTCTCCCTTCCTATTCCTGCTCCCCTCTCCACTTGAAGCTCAACTATATAATCAAAACACAGAACCAAATGATCACTAGCTCCAAGGGGCCTTTCATACGTGATATCCTTGATGTCTGAACTACTCAAGGTGAATACTAGGTCCAGTCTTGCTGGATCATCCTCACCTCTCTCTCTGGTAGTGTCTCTTTCATGTTGATGCATGAGGTTTTCCAGTACCACATCCATCATCTTGGCTCTCCATGATTCAGGACCCCCGTGGGGCTCCAGGTTTTCCCAATCAATCTCTTTGTGATTGAAATTACCCATAACTAGCAACTTTGCTCTCCCTGTGTGGGCTCTTCTGGCCACCTTGGCTAGTGTGTCAACCATTGCTCCGTTGCTCTCGTCGTATTCTTCTCTTACCCTCCTGCAGTTCTGTGGTGGGTTGTACATTACAGTAATTACCACCTTATGGCCCTCAGACTGAATTGTTCCTACTATGTAGTCCCTTTCGCCCATTCCATCCATTCCTTCCACTTCCTCAAATCCCCACCAGTTCTTAATTAGCAGTGCAACTCCTCCTCCCCCTCTGCTCCCTCTATCTTTCCTGAGGATTTGATATCCGGGTGGAAAGATTGCATCTGTTATCATCCTGGTGAGTTTCATTTCTGTGAGTGCTATTATGTCTGGGGATGTCTCCTTTATTCTTTCATGCCACTCCTCACATTTATTTGTTATACCATCTGCATTTGTATACCAAACCTTCAACTTCTTTTCTAAAACCGTAGTCAGGAGGGTATGTTGGGGTTGGGAACGTGGGAGACCTGATGAGGAACTATGGGTGGTTGGTGTGAAGGTGGAGTTTGTAATGAGGTGGGTGGAAGCATGTGTGTTTTGGTTTAGATTGTTTGGTTGCATTGGGGTTGTCCAGGTTGGGGGACATCTGAAGGTATTTGAGCTTCCTCCTGAGTCTGGGTTCTCCTGTCCATCTCTCTTTCCTCCTTTTGTCTCTGTACCCTCTCTTTCAGATTCTGTCTTTCTTCTCGTGTTCTGTCGCGGATGAGATACACATTCAGGTAATCTGACATATCCTAGTCTTGCTATCTCCTGCAGAATCCTGTTTTGAGTCAATTCCGCCTTGAAAATCACTTTGACTGGCCGGATTCTTCCTCTTGCAAACCCCCCTATTCTCAGAAAATTTGCTAGCTGAGTCATGTCATCTTCTCCTATTGCTTTCATAATGCTTTCAATCGCTGTGATGTGTATGTACTCACCTAGTTGTGGTTGCAGGGGTCGAGTCATAGCTCCTGGCCCCGCCTCTTCACTGGCTGCTACTGGGTCACTCTCCCTGCGCCATGAGCTTTATCATACCTCTTCTTAAAGCTATGTATGGAGCCTGCCTCCACTACATCACTTCCTAAACTATTTCACTTCCCGACCACTTTGTGACTGAAAAAATACTTCTTAACATCTCTGTGATTCATCTGAGTCTTCAACTTCCAATTGTGTCCCCTTGTTGCTGTGTCCCATCTCTGGAACATTCTGTCTCTGTCCACTTTGTCAATTTCTCTCAGTATCTTATATGTTGTTATCATGTACTCCCCCCTATCTCTCCTGTCCCCCAGTGTCATCAGGTTGATTTCCCTTAACCTCTCCTCATAGGACATACACCTTAGCTCCGGGACTAGTCTTGTTGCAAACCTGTGCACTTTCTCGAGCTTCTTCACGTGCTTGGCTAGGTGTGGGTTCCAAACTGGTGCTGCATACTCCAGTATGGGCCTAACGTACACAGTGTACAGGGTCCTAAACGATTCTTTATTAAGATGTTGGAATGCTGTTCTTAGGTTTGCTAGGTGCCTATATGCTGCAGCAGTTATTTGGTTGATGTGCTCCTCAGGAGATGTTCCTGGTGTTATACTCACCCCAAGGTCTTTTTCCTTGATTGAGGTTTGCAGTCTCTGGCCCCCTAGGCTGTACTCCATCTGCGGTCTTCTTTGCCCTTCCCCAATCTTCATGACTTTGCACTTGGTGGGGTTGAACTCCAGGAGCCAATTGTTGGACCAGGCTTGCAGCCTGTCCAGATCCCTTTGTAGTTCTGCCTGGTCCTCGTCCGACTGAATTCTTCTCATCAACTTCACATCATCTGCAAACAGGGACACTTCGGAGTTTATTCCTTCCGTCACGTCGTTCACAAATTCCAGAAACAGCACTGGTCCAAGGACTGACCCCTGTGGAACCCCGCTCGTCAACGGCGCCCACTCTGACACCTCACCACGTACCATGACTCGCTGCTGTCTTCCTGACAGGTATTCCCTGATCCATTGTCTACCTGGAGTCTACCTGGAGAGAATTCCAGGGGTCAACGCCCCCGCGGCCCGGTCTGTGACCAGGCCTCCTGTTGAACCAGAGCCTCATCAACCAGGCTGTTACTGCTGGCCCCACGCAGTCCAACGTACGAACCACAGCCCGGCTGATCAGGTACCGACTTGAGGTGCCTGTCCAGTGCCTGCTTGAAGACAGCCAGGGGCTTGTTGGTAATCCCCCTGATGTATGCTGGGAGGCAGTTGAACAGTCTTGGGCCCCTGACACTTATTGTGTTGTCCCTCAACGTGCTAGTGGCACCCCTGCTCTTCATTGGGGGGATGTTACATCGCCTGCCGAGTCTTTTGCTTTCGTAGGGAGTAATTTTTGTGTGCATGTTTGGTACTAATCCCTCGAGAATTTTCCATGTGTATATAATAATGTATCTCTCCCGCCTGCGTTCTAGAGAGTACAGGTTTAGGAACTTCAAGCATTCCCAGTAGTTGAGGTGGTTTATCGCACTTATGTGTGCAGTGAAGGTTCTCTGCACATTTTAAAGGTCAGAAATTTCACCCGCCTTGAAAGGTGCAGTTAGTGTGCAGCAATATTCCAGCCTAGATAGAACAAGCGATCTGTAAAGTGTCAACATGGGCTTGGCATCCCTGGTTTTGAAGGTTCTCATTATCCATCCTGTCATTTTTCGAGCAGATGCAATTGCTACATTGTTATGGTCCTTGAAGGTGAGATCCTCTGACATGATCACTCCCAGGTCTTTGACATTAGTTTTTCGCTCTATTGTGTGGTTGGAATTAGTTTTGTACTCCGATGAGATTTTAATTTTTTCACGTTTTCCGTATCTGAGTAATTGAAATTTCTCATCATTGAACTTCATATTGTTTTCTGCAGCCCATTTAAAGATTTGGTTTATGTCTGCTTGGAGTCTTGCAGTGTCTTCAACGGTGGACACTGTCATACAGATTCGGGTGTCATCTGCAAAGGAAGACACAGCACTGTGGCTTATATCCCTGTCAATGTCTGATATGAGGATGAGGAATAGGATGGGAGCAAGTACTGTGCCTTGTGGAACAGAGCTTTTAACAGTAGCTGCCTCAGACTTTACTCTGTTGACTACTACTCTTTGTGTTCTACATGTTCGGAAATTATAGATCCATCTACCAACTTTTCCTGTTATTCCTTTATCACGCATTTTGTGTGCTATTACACCATGGTCACACTTGTCAAAGGCTTTTGCAAAATCTGTGTATATAACATCTGCATTCTGTTTATCTTCTAGAGCATCCAGGACCTTGTCGTAGTGGTCCAGTAGTTGGGACAGACAGGAGCGGCCTGCTCTAAACCCATGCTGTCCTGGGTTGTGCAATTGATGGGTATCAAGATGGGTGGCGATCTTGCTTCTTAGAACCCTTTCAAAGATTTTTATGATATGGGACGTTAGTGCAATTGGTCTGTAGTTCTTTGCTATTGCTTTACTGCCCCCTTTGTGGAGCGGGGCTATGTCTGTTGTTTTTAGTAGCTGCGGGACGATCCCAGTGTCCATGCTCCCTCTCCATAGGATGTTAAACGCATGTGATAGGGGCTTCTTGCAGTTCTTGATGAACACGGAGTTCCATGAGTCTGGGCCTGGACCGGAGTGCATGGGCATGTCATTTATTGCCTTTTCGAAGTCATTTGGCGTCGTGGTGATGTCAGAAAGGCATGTGTCTGTCAAGTTCTGTGGCACTCTCATAAAGAAATCATTTAGGTTTTCGATTTTCAGTCTGGTTAGTGGCTCGCTAAAGACTGAGTCATACTGGGATTTAAGTAACTCACTCATTTCCTTGCTGTCATCTGTGTAGGACCCATCCCGTTTAAGTAGGGGCCCAATACTGGTTGTTGTTCTCGACTTTGATTTTGCATAGGAAAAGAAATACTTAGGGTTTCTTTCAATTTCATTTATGGCTGATCACATTTTGTTGATCTGGGGCTCCCCGCATGCATGTCTGGACCTCTATTATGTTGTGATCTGAGTATATTGTTTTTGATATGATGACATTTCGTATCAGATCATCATTGTTGGTGAAGATGAGGTCCAGCGTATTCTCTAATCTTGTGGGCTCTACTATTTGCTGGTTTAAGGTGAACTTGGTGCAGAGATTTAAAAGTTCATGCATGTGTGAATTTTCATCTGAGCTGCCTCCTGGTGTTATCTCTGCTACCACATTGTTTGCAATGTTCCTCCATTTTAGGTGCCTGAGGTTGAAATCCCCCATTAGCAAGATGTTGGGGGCAGGAGCTGGAAGATTTTCCAGACAGTGGTCAATTTTCAGAAGATGTTCCTGGAATTGTTGGGACGTTGCATCCGGGGGCTTGTAGACAACCACGATGACCAGGTTTTGATTCTCGACATTTATTGCTAATACTTCAACTACATCATTTGAGGCATTTAGTAGTTCTGAACATATAAGTGACTCTGTTATATACAGGCCAACCCCTCCTTTTTGCCTGTTCACTCTGTGACACCTGTATAGGTTGTAGCCCGGGATCCATATTTCATTGTCCAAGTGATCTCTTATGTGGGTCTCTGTGAAAGCCGCAAACATAGCATTTGACTCTGTAAGCAGTCCACGAATGTAAGGTACCTTGTTGTTTGTTGCTGGCTTTAGACCCTGTATATTAGCAAAGATGAATGTAGTTGGATTGGTGGTATTGGTGGTATGGGGGGGGGTCTTTTTTTCCTGGCTCTAATATCTGTTGTAATGGAGTGGAGGCCACTGACTGTGATTCCACTCCAGAAATGATTGCAGTTGGTGTACAATTTCTGTCATTTCCTGCCAGCTTTTTTTCCTTCCTGGCACTAAAAAACCTCTCTCTCCGGAGTGGCTGTGGCTACCCTGATTTTGCCATGGTCTGGATGTTCTGTGTCGCCTCGTACCCTTTAGGTGGTATGCCTGGCAATATAAGTTATAGCACTGTCTTTCCTGAATTGATGTGTGGCACATTTCAGGGTGGAAAAACTTACAGGACGGGAGGTTGCATTTGCCTGTTTTCATATGGGAACGGCATTTGTAGCGCATTGTAGTGCCTTCCCTGTTACCCCTGCCTGGTCCTCCAACTTTTGCACTAATCTCTTGTGTGGAACTGTGTCAAACGCCTTCTTACAGTCCAAGAATATGCAATCTACCCACCCTTTTCTCTCTTGTCACCCTGTCGTAGAACTCCAGTAGGTTTGTGACACAGGATTTCCCGTCCCTGAAACCGTGTTGGCCGTCATTGATAATCTCATTACTTTCTAGGTGCTCCACCACTTTTCTCCTGACTATCTTCTCCATGACCTTGCATGCTATACATGTCAGTGACACTGGTCTGTAGTTTAGTGCTACGTTCCTGTCTCATTTTTTAAAAATTGGAACTACATTTGCTGTCTTCCATACCTCAGGTAGTAGCCCTGTTTCAATAGATGTGTTGAAGATCGTTGTTAGGGGTACACATAGCTCCTCTGCTCCCTCTCTCAGGACCCATGGAGAGATGTTATCCGGCCCCATCGCCTTTGAGGTATCTAGCTCGCTTAGTAGCCTCTTCACTTCCTCCTCAGTTGTGTGTATTGTGTCCAGCACCTGATGGTGTACCCTACCTCTCCTCCTTTCTGGAGGACCTTCTATCTCCTCTGTGAACACCTCTTTGAATCTCATGTTGAGCTCCTTACACACTTCACGGTCATTTCTTGTGACCTCCCCTCCTACCTTCCTCAGCCTGATCACCTGGTCCTTGACTGTTGTTCTCCTCCTGATGTGGCTGTACAGCAGCTTTGGGTCAGATTTAGCTTTCGCTGCTATGTCATTATCATACTGTCTTTGGGCCTCCCTTCTGATCTGTGCATATTCATTTCTGGCTCTACGACTGCTCTCCTTATTCTCCGGGGTTCTTTGCCTTCTGTACCTCTTCCATTCCCTTGTACACTTGGTTTTGGCTTCCCTGCACCTTTGGGTGAACCATGGGCTCATCCTTTCTTTTTCGCTTCTCCTGTTACCCTTGGGTATAAACCTCTCCTCAGCTTCCCTGCAAATTGTTAACTTAGACACATATGCAACACTTGGGTATCTTTATTGAGGAAACGTTTCGCCACACAGTGGCTTCATCAGTCCAATACAAAGAAGAAAGTAGTAATAAAAGGAGGAGTTTGAGGTAATCAGTCCCTCGGCCTGGAGTCGATGTGTTCAGTCCATCAATCTTGAAGAAAATACAACATAAGGCAAATAGGAGTTGCTTATATACTGTAGACAGGTGAGATGAAGCAGGAGGAGGCGGGTCATAGTGGTATCATCCACTAGTCGAAGTAAGTCCTTGTCCAAAGGTTTGGACAAATGTTGAAGAATCCCTTTGTATCAAGATCCCAAGAAGTTGCTGTGTCAGACAGGATGTAGATTTTATGGTTTTTTAGAGAACTGACAATCGACTCAGGAGACATATCAAACCTCTTATGGTACTTCTTTATTGACTGAGAAGACGTGTCGCACACGTTTCCTCAATACAGATACAAGGTATAGTGTTAATAAAAGGAGGATCTTTGAGTGTAATATCCATCATCGTCCTGATTCGATGTCTTCAGTCCATCAATCCCTTGAGGAAATACAACATATAGGCAAATAGGAGCTTTGCTTCCATCACTTGTAACTAGTTCGAGATTTTGAAGCAGGAGGAGGCGGGTCATAGTGGTATCATCCACTAGTCGAAGTAAGTCCTTGTCCAAAGGTTTGGACAAATGTTGAAGAATCCCTTTGTATCAAGATCCCAAGAAGTTGCTGTGTCAGACAGGATGTAGATTTGCCTTATGTTGTATTTTCTTCAAGATTGATGGACTGAACACATCGACTCCAGGCCGAGGGACTGATTACCTCAAACTCCTCCTTTTATTACTACTTTCTTCTTTGTATTGGACTGATGAAGCCACTGTGTGGCGAAACGTTTCCTCAATAAAGATACCCAAGTGTTGCATATGTGTCTAAGTTAACAACTTGTCGGTTCTCTGAACCATTCATCTACATCCCTGCAAATTGTTGTCACATATTCCATCATCAAGTCTACTGACTTCCCTGCCATCCCTCTGTCCCACTGAACTCCATGCAGGAAGTTCCTCATGCCCACATAGTCACCTTTCTTGTAGTTTGGCTTCATTCGTGCAGCCCTTCCTGCTTCCCCCTCCACTTGTAACTCTACTATGTATTCGAAATTTAGAACCATGTGATCACTGGCCCCAAGGGGGCTTTCATGTGTGATGTCCTCAATATCTGCGCTACTCAGGGTGAATACTAAGTCCAGTTTCGCTGGTTCGTCCTCTCCTCTCTCTCTGGTAGTGTCCCTTACGTGTTGGTACATGAGATTTTCCAGTACCACCTCCAGCATCTTAGCCCTCCACGTTTCTTGGCCCCCATGTGGCTCTAAATTCTCCCAATCAATTTCCCTATGGTTGAAGTCACCCATGATCAGTAGCTTAGCCCTGCTTGCACAAGCCCTTCTGGCCACTACTGTCAGTGTGTCAATCATCGCTCTGTTACTCTCATCATACTCTTGCCTTGGCCTCCTGCTGTTTTGTGGTGGGTTATACATCATTGCAATTACCACCTTGGGACCTCCAGACTGAAGCATTCCTACTACGCAATCCCCAGCTTCTCCTCTGTCTCCTCTCTCCAGCTCGTCAAAATCCCATCGGTTTTTGATCAGCAGTGCCACTCCTCCACCCCCTCTGTCTTTCCTCAGGATCTGGTACCCCATTGGAAAGATGGCATCTGTTATCATACCTGTGAGCTTGGTTTCTGTGAGAGATATTATGTCCGGTGATGCCTCTTTGACTCTTTCGTGCCACTCCTCCCACTTATTTGTTATTTCATCAGCATTCGTGTACCATACCTTCAGTTTCCTCTCTAATACAGTGTTTTGGGGGGTCTGTGAGGGTGAGGGACCTGGCAGTGTACTGTGGGATTCTATAGTGGAGTGTTGGGTGGGGGCTGTGAGTGTGGGTTGTAGTTTGTGTTGGGACCGTATGCTTGGTTGTTGGGTTGTGCTTGTTCCTGTTGCTCTGTCCTGCTCTGGTTGTCCTCTACTGATTCTGTCCTTGTGTCTCCTCCTCCTGTACTCACCTATTTGTACTCACCTATTTGTGGTTGCAGGGGTCGAGTTATAGCTCCTGGCCCCGCCTCTTCACTGATTGCTACTAGGTCCTCTCTCCCTGCTCCATGAGCTTTATCAAACCTAGTCTTAAAACTATGTATGGTTCCTGCCTCCACTATGTCGCTTTCTAAGCTATTCCACTTCCTGACAACTATGACTGAAGTACAGTAGGGACGCCGTGCGGGTCAGTCGCAACTTGTAGCTCTGTGCATATAAGTGTTTTTGAGGGCTACACAAGGGTAATGCAGGGGTTATCAAGTGTGTCAGGGTAGTGAACAACCCTTGAAGTGATTTACAAGTTGCCCTGAGCCACATAAGTGTGGGGAGAGCCATAATTTTATAAGTGAACTAGAAATAAATATTTGGTGGTGTGCTCCAGGCGACGTTGCCACGTGTGTCACCCTAGATAATAAAGTGAAATAAATATGTGACAAGTGAAAGAAATACAGTGAATAGGTTATATTATATATCGACAATAAACGAAAGTGGATATACGCCAGAACATCACATAGAGTTGGACAATCTACAGGATACTACACGCTGGACAGTTAGTTTGATATCTTTATTATGCACCCCATACCCATCCTGTGGGCGGTAGTCAAAAGATTACAGAGGTACATAATGGGTCCAGGGACTGGACCTCAAAGTTTGATAGCTGAGCAAGTTACAAAGGTAATGAACTCAGATGGTCACAATCATGACAAGTTACAAAGGTATTTGCAGATTACAGAGGTATATATAGGGTCCAGAGACTGGGCCCCAAAGTTTTGATAGCTGAACAAGGTACAATGGTAATTAATTCACTAGTTACAAGGTAATGAATCATGTAAGTAAATTTACTTACGTCTGTACATGGTTGCACTCATGAACAAATTATAAAGCAATGAGCAATCTATTAGTCTACACCCAGCCACAACTGTAATGAGTTATTGGTGCAAATTTTAATTGTTGGGTCACACACACACACATATACATATACACATACACACGCATACATGTATATACATACACACATACACATACACACATGTACATACACACACACACACACACACACACGTGTCAATGCTTTATTTACAGGGAGCAAAGTCAGGGTATTTTTCCAGAATGGTCTGTAATATACCACTGTGGATAAAATACTTTGACATATCTTGAACATTTCTGAATGAGTAGTCTCTGAATTCATTAATTTTATCGCAATCCAGTACATAATGACGCAGGGTGTGACAATAATCGCTGGACAGCTGCATCGCATCGCAAGTATTCACCTATGCGTGGTTTTTGGGGTGTCGGGAGTAAGTTCCAATTACCTAACCGCTAAGCTGTTTGTGAACGGTCAACTCTCATAGTAAGATAAGGAATAGGATATCAAGTACTCAGTAACAAATAGCAATTGATAATTTCTAGTAGAAAAGGGCGAGCAGACAGGTGAATCATAGAATACATTAACTGGTAGATCAGGCGTGTCAGGTCAGGCCAGGTAGAGGAGCTCTGTAGACTACGTGTTACTCGCAGACCTCACATACCACTCATACACCATAACACAATTTCACCACTACTTTTCACACAATAAATCCACACACATATAGTTCCACACACACACACACATTAACTGGTAGGTCAGGTGTGTCAGGTCAGGCCAGGTAGAGAAGCACTGCAGACAACGTGTCACTCGCAAACTCCACATACACACCCATACACCATAACACACAATTTCACCACTACTATTCACACATACATACACACACAAACATACATACACACACACAGATGTTCAAGAGAGGGGACACAGAAACAAGGGGTCACAATTGGAAGTTGAAGACTCCTATGAGTCAAAGGGATGTTAGGAAGTATTTCTTCAGTCATAGAGTTGTCAGGAAGTGGAATAGCTTAGAAAGCGACATAGTGGAGGCAGGAACCATACATAGTTTTAAGACTAGGTTTGATAAAGCTCATGGAGCAGGGAGAGAGAGGACCTAGTAGCAATCAGTGAAGAGGCGGGGCCAGGAGCTATGACTCGACCCCTGCAACCACAAATAGGTGAGTACAAATAGGTGAGTACACACACACACAAAAAAAACTAACACACACACAAAACTAACACACACACAAAACTAACGTGCACACACACACACACACACACACACACAAAACTATCACACACACACACATACACACACACACAGGCCCACACACACTCTTTCCCCCTGTGTGTGTGTGTGTGTGTGTGTGTGACCCAACAATTAAAATTTGCACCAAGAACTCATTACAGTTGTGACCGGGTGTAGACTAGTGAATTGCTCATTACTTTATAATTTGTTCATGATTGTAACCATGTATAAACGTAAGTAAATTTACTTACATGATTCATTACCTTTGTAACTTGTGAGTTCATTACCTTTGTAACTTGTGAGTTCATTACCTTTGTAACTTGTGAGTTCATTACCTTTGTAACTTGTGAGTTAATTACCTTTGTAACTTGTGAGTTCATTACCTTTGTAACTTGTGAGTTCATTACCTTTGTAACTTGTGAGTTCATTACCTTTGTAACTTGTGAGTTCATTACCTTTGTAATTTGTGAGTTCATTACCTTTGTAACTTGTGAGTTCATTACCTTTGTAACTTGTGAGTTCATTACATTTGTAACTTGCTCAGCTATCAAAACTTTGGGGTCCAGTCCCTGGACCCATTATGTACCTCTGTAATCTTTTGACTACCGCCCACGGGATTGGTATGGGGTGCATAATAAAGATATCAAACTAATCAAACTAACCAGTGAACATTGAGAGACAACACAATAAGTGTCCAGGGCCCAAGGCTGTTCAACTGCCTCCCAGCATACATAAGGGTGATTATCAATAGACCCCTTGGCAGTCTTCAAGAAGGCACTGGACAGGCACCTAAAGTCAGTACCTGACCAGACAGGCTGTGGTTCGTACATCAGTTTGTGTGTGGCCAGCAGTAACAGCCTGGTTGATTAGACCCTGATCTACCATGAAGCCTGGTCTCAGACCGAGCCACGGGGGCGTTGACCACCGAAACCCTCTCCAGGTATACCCATAATTTGATAAAATAGAAGATCTAAGGAAGACAGCCTGGCAAACCCATGCACTGCCCCGCTGCAAGACAAACACTTAATTATAAATTTATTACTTTATACAGTGGACCCTCGGTTATTGGCCATAATCCATTCCAAGAGCTAGGCCTAAAACCGAAATGGCCTATAGCCGAAATAATATTCCCCATAAGAATTAATGTAAATACAATTAATCCATTCCAGACAAAAATATTCACAAAAAAATATTTTTTTTAACAATTAAATCAGTATTACATACCTTTATTGAAGACTAATGCTGGCTGGCTTCTGGAAGATAGGGAGGAGGAAATAGGGAGGAGTTAGTGTTTGGAAGGGGAATCCCCCTCCATAAAGACTTCAGGTAACAAGTCCTTATCTGGGGTTACTTCCCTTCTTTTTCTTTTAATGCCACTAGGACCAGCTTGAGAGTCACTGGATCCCTGTCTAGAAAAATAACTGTCCAGAGTGCTCTTTTTCTGGTGCCTCTTTAACATTTCTCTGAAGTGGGACAAGGTTTCGTCACTAAACATGTTGCAGATATGGCTTGTTTCAGCTTGGTCAGGATGGTATTTTTCAACAAAACTTTGTAACCTATTCCACATTCCACACGTTTCCTTAATAACTGAAAAAGGCACCTCCTTCTCTTCCTCTTTCTCCTCCTCCTGTGAATCAATAGCCTCAAATCTGGTCTTATGCTCTTCCAGTTCCAGCTGTTGCAGCTCTTCAGTTGTTAGCTCCACCCTGTGGTCGTGCACCAACTCTTCCACATCCTCGCCACTCACCTCCAACCCCAGGGACTTGTCCAATGACACAATACCTTCCACAACAGGCACAGGGTCGTCAGGGTCAGGGTCAGCCTCAAACCCTTCAAAATCCCTCTGTTGGACACAACCTGGCCACAATGGTCTCCAAGCAGAGTTCAAAGTCCTGGAAGTCACTCCCTCCCAAGCCTTACCTATAAGGCTTATGCAGTTGTAGATATTGAAGTGATTCTTCCAGAACTCTCTAATGGTCAATTTAGTGTCCGAGGTCACTTCAAAGCACTTTTCAAACTGCTTTTGTGTACAGTATTTTGAAGTTAGAAATGACCTGCTGGTCCATGGGCTGGAGAATAGGAGTGGTGTTAGGAGGCAAGAACGTCACTTTTATAAATTTGAAGTCCCTAAACATTTGGTCTTCCAAGTCTGAAGGATATGCAGGAGCATTGTCCAGTACCAGGAGGCACTTGAGTCCCAAATTGTTTTCCTGAATGTATTTTCTCACACTTGGGCCAAACACATCATCAACCCAATCTATGAAAATTTGCCTATGAAAATTTGCCTTGTGACCCATGCGTTATGATTAGCTTTCCACATCACACAATCTTTTCTTGTGGACATTGTGTTTCTTGAACACTGGGATTTTCAGAGTGATACACAAGTAAAGGCTTCACTTTGAAATCCCCACTAGCATTACTACACAACAAGAGAGTTAGCCTGTCTTTCATAGGCTTGTGTCCTGGCAGTGCCTTTTCCTCATGCGTGATGTAGGTCCTGTTGGGCATTTTCTTCCAAAACAGGCCTGTTTCGTCACAATTAAACACTTGTTGGGGTTTCATATTTTCACTATTTAGTCCTGAAATTCAGACACAAACTTTTCAGCAGCACGTTTGTCTGAACTTGCAGCCTCACCATGCCTTACAACACTGTGTATGCCACTACGCTTCTTAAATCTCTCAAACCAGCCTTTGCTGGCACCAAATTCACTACCAGCAGCAATTGTTCCAGGAGTTTTCTTCACAAGATCTTCATGCAAATGCCTTGCCTTCTCACAAATAACAGACTCCACTACACTGTCTCCCACTATTTCTTTTTCCTTAATCCACAATAACAATAACTTTTCCATTTCTTCCATTATTGGTGACCTTTGTTTTGTTACAAAAGTTGCTCCTTTGGCAACATCAGTGTCCTTGATTTTTTCTTTCTTTGCCAGGATGGATGTAATAGTTGATTTGTTTTTCCCAAACATCCTGGCAAGTTCCAGCACCCGCATACCACTCTCATATTTCTCAATCACCTCTCTCTTAAATTCCATGGTGTTTCTCACTACCTTTGCCATGGGAGCCATGGTTACTTATTTCGCAGTTGCACTGACAAAAAACCACCAAAAACAATGGGAAACAAGCGAAATGTTTGGATGAATGAGCAGAAGCTTCCTCACGCACTGAGAGACACAGGCAAACTGAAACGCAAGTGGCCCCAGTCGGCGGACGGACACGTCCCATACGGCCGCTAACCAGGAGCCGAAAAACCGGCCGCTAACCGAGTTGGCCAATAACAGGAACGGCCTTTAACCGAGGGTCCACTGTATATACAGTGGACCCTTGGTTTTCGTTCACCTCCAAACTCGAACAATTATGTAAGTGTATTTTCATAAATGCTTTTGTAAGTGTATTTTTGGAGGTCTGAAATGACTAATCTAATTTACATTTATCCTTTATGGGAACAAATTCGTTTGGTAACGGCACTCAAACAGCATTCTGGAAAGAATTTTCAATGAAAATTGATGGTCCACTGTACAGTGGACCCCCGGTTTTCGTTATTTTTACATTCCAGAATGCTGTTGAAGTGCCATTACCAAACAAATTTATTCCCATAAGGAATAATGTAAAGTAGACTAGTCCTTTTAGACCCCCAAAAATACACTTACAAAAGCATTTACAAAAATATACTTACATAAATTAATTTCACCCACCAAGACAGCCACGACCGTACACCAGCTAGATGAGACCAAGCTGCCACACAGCTCGGCCACCGAGGAGAGGGACTATTCTCAGCTGTCGTATCTGAGCGCCTCTGCAAAGACAGTGATTATGTATGAGTGTGGTGAAAGTGTTGAATGATGATGAAAGTATTTTTCTTTTTGGGGAATTTCTTTCTTTTTGGGTCACCCTGCCTCAGTGGGAGACAGCCGACTTGTTGAAAAAAAAAAAAAAACTTACATAAAATTGCGAGTTTGGAGCAGTATAAACACCAGAGGTCCACTGTATTTATATGTGTTGTGTGAATGTAAAACTATAGTTAATCTTTGAAAAATGTATTTTTTGTGAATATTTTTGGGTGTCTGGAACGGATTAATTGTACAGTGGACCCTCATTGTTCGTAGTCATTGGAGTTGGTAATATTCGGTGCTCATAACGTTTTTTCGTAAAAATATTAATTCGGTGATCATAATTCCGCTCGGTGATCATAATTCGTCCCTGACGCGTACGCCCAGCCCGAGTGGCCCGACACACCATTCAGAGTCAGTGTGTCATTGTTTACCAGCAAATGACGGTCACCCCACGCGTTCATACGATACATTTCGTCATTATTCCATTCTTTTCAGTGCTTACAACTGCTAAATAAGCCACCATGGGCCCAAAGAAAGGTCCTAGTGCCAGCCCTTTGGTAAAGGGCTGAGAGGGAATAATGTGTCTTCTTAACCCTTTCAGGGTTATTGACGTACTAGTACGGCTTACGCGCTGGGGTTATTGACGTACTAGTACGCATAAATTCTAGCGCCTTCAAATTAAGCGCGAAATGGCTGGTAGGCCTAGTGGTGAGAGAATGGGTCTGCGTGGTCAGTGTGCGCAGTAGGAAAAAAATCGGGGAGCCAGTGGTGCATTGTGGGAACGCCATGTTAGTACACATTTTTCACCATGCCTGGCGGTAAGAAACTCCTCACTCCTCGGCGAATTGGGACTCTTTTGTTCCCCAGTGACAGTTCTAACACCGATGGGAGTGTCAGTGGTGATGAGTTTCAAGGTTTTGAGGCAGTTGTGACCGAAACTAATGACCATAATACCGGTAATATTGAGGAAAACCCAGACGACCTCAGCCCTCCACCTCCGGTGCTGTGGCATCTTGTTCACGCTCAATTGTACCAGAACGAAAGAGGAAACTGTTATTTACTCATATCCCAGACTCTGATGTGAGCAATGGTGATGATAGTGATAGTGAATATGAACTCCAAGCTCTTCAAAACAGTTCCAGTAGCGAGAGTGGTGTGGTATATTCTCCAGTGAAGCGTCAGTATATACAACGGTATATGCGCTCTGGTATCGTGCCATATGCTGTTCCAAGGGGAAGGAGTACATCTCGGAGTACATCCCATGGGGGTACAACAGGAAGTGATAGTGAAAATGAGAATGATAGTGTTGCAATTGGAATGAGAAATACGCAAGCATCTGTTAGTGGTAGTGGTGGTGGTGTCAGGCGCGAGGCACCAGCAGTGGACCATGCTGGACCGACAACGCTGAGTCAGCTCAGCTACAACAAAGGCAACCCTCACCCACCCACCAACCCCCACAACCACAACCTCCACTTCCACAAC
>WNWK01035487.1:0-19739 GCA_009830355.1 Cherax destructor | reverse complement strand
ACAAATTTTATATTTAAATCACAATGTGCATGATCTGTCACTAAGCCTCTGGACTATCTGTGTTTCATAGTCTTCCAGGGACAACCACTTGAATAACAGGAGTGAAACAAACTTTTCTTCTAGAATTTAGGATGCTCAACATGGTACAAGTTCCTGCTATTTCCCTTGCTATGTGATCTGCGTAAAGTGACATCCATGTGTTTGTGTACTAATACTTGAGACTATGCAAGATTGTTTGGGCTGTTCCCAAATTTCCCTTTTATATGGTATGAATGCAACGTTCAGGATTGATCTTACAAGTCTGGTTAGCTTTGGCTCCCACAACCAGATGGGGTTTTGCACAGGGTAATCAAACAAGATCCCCCAAAACCCCCCGGGGGGCGGGGTTAGAACCCGCGATCAGAGTCTGAAAAAAACTTGCATTTGTGGTCACAGTGGGCCTATGCTAACCTTCCTATTGTGTATAAAATACCTAGTTAAAGAATCTTGTTGTAGCCAGTTGGCCCGGTGGCTGGCGTTGGTCTGGAGTTTTATGACTTGATCGCGGGTTCTAACCCCGCCTGTGGTATGGTTTGTTTGAAATTTTTTCATTACGATTTCTTGAGTCAAGACCCCCCAAGTAAACACAGGCTGACAAGTTTTTTAGTTTTTCCGGTCAAAAGCCCCTTCCTATAAAAGAGAATTCCAAACTACGTGACAGGGTTTCTGGATCTTCACTATTCTAATGCTGTTCTTCATTTTGTGTACCGTTGGTACTGATCGCAACCCAACACCCAGGACCAACCACAGAATAAAGAGATTTCCAGGATGAGAAACATGTTTCTGAGTCAGGACCTGGTGGCCTACAGAGATCCTTCCTTTTTTCCCCCAAGTTTTATACTGGTTGATAACCAGCTGTGGGAGTAGAAAATCTGTTTTGCTATAAGTAGATGGAGGTTGAAGCCTCCACCACTCCTTGCACTGAATGCCCCAAAAGGGGGTTTAGCATATAAGGGGCACTTTCTTCCCCCCAAATCTTGGAAAATCAGCCTGCACCTTGTTTTGATCAAGGGTAGGCTTTGGGTTATGCTTTAGCATAGAGTATCAGGGTCATTACCCCCTTTTTTTATGATTACTGATTTACTGTTATGATAAACCCTTTTGTCATGCGCCTTACTTGCTGGAAAATATGGTATTCCCGGGAATGTTGACTAGTGGGACCGTTGCTGAAGGATTCTGGTCAGAACGTGAGCATTGATGGTGGAACAGAGATTTCTATAGTGGAATAGTGGGCAATAGTCTACTGGGGTTTGAGATGTGAGTAATGGGTATGAATCTGTGTTGGTTCATGCCTTGTGGGCCACCAAAGTATTTGTTCACCTTTCAGAGCTATTATTATACACAGAGCTCCACAACCTTCAAGTACAGAACAAAAATACAATATTATACTTTGAAACTATATGCTAAGACTCGTTTAACATGCTAAAATTGGTGTAAATAACAAATTTTATGTAAAAGACTGGTCTTTGTAATAAATTATATAAGAATGGTCTATATAAGAACTTATATGCTAAGGCGACTACTCTAATGTAATAAATATGATAAAACTGTTTTATATAATGAACTATTTATAATATTTTTGAAAACCATTAAAAAATAAATAATACAAAAAAGTATCTTGTGGTAGACAAATTTTGTTGAAATTGCTTTGTACATCCTCTCCCATAAATGCGCATGTATTAACCCGAGTGACAGCCAACAACAACACATATAAGCAGGAAAAGGAAGCATAGTGAATATAATGCCCAGCAGACCCAGCAGTCTCACGTGCGTTCTACAGGGTTTTTGCGGAGAATGACAACTAAAAAGAATGATAACAATTACATTCACTGCAGAGAATGACAAGAAAAAATAAAAATCATTATAAAATTATATTAAAAGTACTATACAGTTCATACCAATTTTATTTAGTGGTTTTTTTTTTTTTTAACCTATCAGCAGCTGCTCCCCATTAAAATTGACCCAAAAAAAAACATTCACCATCATTCATTAAATAGCTGTCTTGACTCATGAAATCATTGACACGACTGCAAACAAACCATACCACGGGGGGGGCGGCTCGCGGTTGCGGTCATCGGGGATGGTTTCCCCCTTTGGGGCCCAAGGACCCTCCCCGAAACTTCGGTCTCAGGGTCCAAGAATTTAAAAAAAAAAAAAATTTTTTTCTTATGAAATGATAGAGAATTTTTTTCCGATCATACCCCAAAAAATTATGGAATTTGATCGAAAACTAACGAAATTATTTTTTTCAGGGTTAACGGTATCAATGACATTTCGCAGGGGATTTCCCCACTTTAGCCCAATTTTGAAATTCAATGTTTCAGTCTACTAAAATTATAGCTATTTCGCTAAAACTCCATTTCTTCTATCGATTGAGTACAAGAAACCGTTTTTTTCCAATTTCAAGTACCAAAATAGTGGTCAGAAAATGGAATTTTGGGCCCCAATTTCCAAAATTTCAAACGATGCCAATTTCAAAATAGGGTCCATAATAAACAAGGCAGATATTCCTGGTACTAAAATAACATCTTCTCTGTTCATTAGTCACGTCTCCAGGCCCCTCTTACATTACTTTTGCTTTTAATTTTGAATTTTTATTCTCACAAAAAATAGAAGATTTACTGTTATGCATACAACTGCATCATTGTAAAAATGGTATAAATAATATCAGCGCACTTGTGCAAGAATATTAGACTCTCAGTTGATGTGTATTGACGCATGGTGTGATTTGTTTACTCTTGAACATCGGCCAAAATCGAACATTTTCGCTACTTTGCGCTCAGTTTTAAGGTCTTCATCGTGAAACCAGTCAAAATTATCTCTATTTCTGTAATATATCATCTACAGTCATCCCTTGGTTTTCGATTGTCCCAGTTTTTGCCGATTTTGGTTTTCGCCGACATTTTTCGGGGAAAATTTGTCTCAGTTTTCGCCGATTGTTTTAGTTTTCGCCGACCGTATGGGACCTGTCCATCAGTGCCGCGCACATACAAAGGCCGTAGGCCCGCCACCCAGCACCTCCCATGCACATTGTCACGCAGTCTAGCATTGTTTATGCTTGAGTGAACATCACCCCAGGAGTTCATACAAAACATTTATTAACAATTCATTCTTTTTGGCCCTTGATTTTGTGTGTGACTACTAAATAAGCTACCATGGGCCCAAAGAAAGCTCCTAGTGCCAGTTCTTTGGTAAAGAAAGTAGGAACACTGTAGAAATGAAGAAAGAAATAATGAAAAATATGATAGTGGTGTAGGTATTGCCGAGCTCGCCAGGATATACAAGAAAAACCCATCAACCATCAGTTCCATTGTGGCAAAGAAAAGAAATCACGGAAGCTAATGTTGCGAAAGAGGTGAATACGATAACGAAACAGAGATCACAAACAATGGAAAATATGGAGAAATTGTTATTGGTGTGGATAAACCAAAAACTGCTAGTGGATGATAGTGTTGTGCAATCCATCATATGTGAAAAGCAAGGCAGTTGCATGCCGATCTTGTAAAGAAAATGCCTGGAACCAGTGTTGATGTTGATGAATTTAAGGCCAGCAAAGGCTGGTTCGAAAACTTCAAGAGCGAAGTGGCATACACAGTGTTGTAAGGCATGGTGAGGGTGCCAGTTCAGATAAAGATGGGGCTGAAAATTTGTGCGTGAGTTTAAAGAATATGTAGAGGCAGAAGAATTTAAACCCCAACAAGTGTTTAATTGTGACGAAACAGGCCTCTTTGGAAGAAAATGCCAAGGAGGACCTACATCACGCAGGAGGAAAAGGCAATGTCAGGACACAAGCCTATGAAAGACAGGCTAACTCTTATGTTATTTGGGAACGCTAGTGGATTTAAAAGTGAAGCCTTTATCTCGTTCACTCTGAAAATCCAGAGTGTTCAGGAACTACAGTGTTGACAAGAGTAAATTGTGTGTGTTTTGGAAGTCTAATGCTAAGGCATGGGTCACTAGGGAAATTTTCCTGGAATGGTTTGATCAAGTGTTTGGCCCCAGTGTGAAGAAATATCTATTGGACAATAAATTGCCACTTAAGTGCCTCCTGGTAATGGACACTACTCCTGGTCATCCTCAAGACTTGGAAGTCCAAATGTCTAAGGAATTCAAATTTGTAAAGTGAAGTTCTTGCCTCCCTAACACCACTCCTCTCATCCAGCCCATGGACCAGCAGGTCATTGCAAACTTCAAAACTGTACACCAAAGCAATGTTTCAAAGGTGCTTTGATGTAACCTCAGACACTAGATTGACCCTAAAGAGTTCTGGAAGGCTCACTTTGATATCTTCTATTGCATAGGCCTTATAGATAAAGCTTGGCAGGGAGTGACCTCCAGGACGATGAACTCTGCTTGGAGAAAGTTGTGGCAGATTGTGTCCCAGAGGGATTTTGAAGGGTTTGAAGCTAACCCTGAGGAGCCTATGGAAGTTGTGAAAGTATTGTGGAATTGGGGACTTCCATGGGGTTGGATGTGAATGGAGAGGATGTGGAAGAGTTGGTGGAGGACCACAATGAAGATCTAACCACTGAAGAGCTGCAAGAGCTTGAGCTGCAACAACAACAAAACAGATCTGAGAAATTGCTTCAGTGGAGGAAGAAAGATGTAAGGTGCCTTCTTCAGAGATTAAGAAGATTTGTGCAATGTGGGTAGGGTGCATTCATTTGTGGAGGAACATCACCATGACAAAGATGTTGCAATCCGTGCTGGCTACTTTTACAATGACAATTCCATGTCCCATTTTAGGGACATTTTAAAGACCGCCAGATACAGAGCTCTCTGGACAGATATTTAGTGCCACAGGTGTGCAGTGACTCACAAGCTGGTCCTAGTGGGATTAAAAGACAAAGAAGGGAAGTGACCCCAGATGAGGACTTGGTACCTAGAGTCCTTATGGAGGGGATTCCCTTCCCAAAAATTAGGGTCTCTTCCTCTCCCCTCTTCCCTCTCCCCATCCAGCAACATCAGTCTTCAATAAAGGTAAGTGCTACATTCAGTTCATTCATTTGTGCATGTAAATCTATCTTTAAGGCCCAAAAAATTTTTTTTTTTCCAAACTTCTGGGTTTCTGGAACGGATTAATTGAATTTCCATTATTTCTTATGGGGAAAATAGTTTTGGTTTTCGCCGATTTTGGTTTTAGCCGATCCATCTGGACAGTTAAATCAAAACCGAGGGATGACTGTATTCTATAAAATGAGACTAAGAAAACGAGAATACAAGCATAAATACCATACGAAAATAGACTGCAAAGTCGCTGTTTTAAACCAAAACACGGTCAGTTTTTTTCCTCATTATGCACTGTGGTGTGCAGGAATTTTTTATACTGCACACACTGACCCACAGACCCATTCTATCACATCTAGGCCTAACAGCCTGTTTCTGCTTGATTATAGGGTGCTAGAATTTAGGCGTACTAGTACGTCCATAACACCAGGGCATAAGCCGTACTAGTATGACCAAAACCCGAAAGGGTTAATAGCTGTCTTGCCAGAAGTATTTTTTATTAACACATCGCCAGTTTCCCAAAAAGGCAGGATGACCGAAAAAAGAAGAACCACTTTCATCATCATTCACTGCATCGCTTGCCAGAAGTGTGTGGATATAACAATTTAAATGACTCCAAAGTGTAATACGTACCTCGCACCATCAGAGTGCAGGCACTAATGTATTCCTAAATATACAGCTCCTGTTCCACCCTGCTGCTTTCTGCATTACGTACATAGTTTTTGTATTACACGTATAGTACATAATGCTGTTCAAGTGCAGTTACCGAACGAATTTGTTCCCATAAGGAATAATGTAAATTAGATTAGTCCTTTTAGACCCCAAAAATACACTTACAAAAAATACACTTACATAATTGTTCGAGTTTAGAGCAGTACGTAATCCTGGGATCCACTGTATATTGTATTGTATTTACGGTAAATCTAGTTACTGACCAATCTGTGCCAAACAAAAAAACTCGCCACACATCCTTAAAAATAAACATACACTACATTAAACTCCTTTCATAAAAAAAAAAAAAATGATTTTTGAAATTCAGCTACATTAGAGCTACAAGTTTTTTAAAAAGGTTCCAACCAATTTAAAAAAAAAAAAAATTGCACGGTAATATGTATATAAATTAGAGTAATTTAAACTAAAAATTTCTTATCAGAGCTACCGTTTTTGAAGTATACTATATTTTATTTTACTCAAAATAATATTTTCATAACCTACGTTAATATTGGCATGAAACTAACACAACTTGCGCATCCAAATACCCATTATATGTACATTTGCACACATATATATTAAACAGTAACTTAGGAAAAAATATACTAATGCTGAAAATAGTCATATATATTCTCTCTTCCTCTTATGAAATTTGTCATTCATATTAAGCGTATATTTTTGAACATTTATATATACAAAATTGACCTCTTAAAATGTTTTTAATTTAATGAAAATCACCATAAATAATCAGAATACATTAAAAAAAAAGTGGCAATCAAAAATATATTTATGAAAATTAGAAGGCTCTAAAAGATTAAGAGTACATATTACAATACACAAATAGTCGTAGACAGGAGAATGAAATGTATGATGGTATTTGGGTTCAACTTGGACCAAAAGTCGTTGTTAGTTTCATTCCCTCGTGTGCGGGTTTTTGTGTATTCCAGTCATGGTATTCTGCCTTATTCTCTACATATTACAGTATAATTTTATTTCTACCAAATATCGAGCAATCAAAGTGCTAATGTATATTTTATGGCTTTTTGTAGTGCAACTTAATACTACTGTACACTGTTCTTCTTTATTGCCTTACATGAAATTAAGTATATATTATATAGAGTAGGTTGGCTCCAGGTCCCCTCTCGACAAGCAAGATATTATTGCCACTAGTGGGCAGGGGTATCAGAAGGTGCCTCTTCCTCATTGTTGCCTGGTTTGCTATCTACAAAACCACAGATTCATAGTTTTTATCCTTACTTACCATTTTACATTTATAGTATCTGTACACTACACTTGTTTTCGATGAATGTTACATCTCACCGTGTCTTTCTTGATATGGGTTGGTAATGTATGCTCGCAAACTTCATAAATCTAAAGTTGTTAAGTAGAAATACATTTGATTTCCCAACATTTTTTTTTATTAACACACCAGCCGTTCCCCACTAGGCAGGGTGACCCGAAAAAGAAGAAACATTTTCACCATCACTCACTCCGTCACTGTTTTGCCAGAGGTGTGCTGACACTACAGCTAAAAATCTGCAACGTATCTACACCCATCCTTCAGTGCTCGACAGATTTTCTGCCATTACGCCTGGTTTTCTAGAAAATGTCTGGTAGATATATACAGTATAACAATGCTGATTTCCAGTGATGCAGATATTACTACAATGCATATTTGTTATCCATGTGTAAACATTTAGTCATTCATGCATGAAAATTAATTTTACAGTGAAGCAAGCATTCACAAATCCCTCAAAGTTATATCCACCAAAATCACAAAAAATAAGGAAACTTGGCTGAATGCTCACATAAAAAATGAAGAGAGAAACAAATGAGAGTGTGGACGAGTGAGTTTCAATCAGCAAATTTTGCCCAGAATAAGAAACAGTTTTGGAGAGAAATTAACAAGTTGAGAAAATCTAAGAGACTAAATAGACTTGGCAGTTAATGAATGAAAGAGGTGAGATGATGTGTGTCACAAGAGGCGACTAAAATGCCGAGAGCAAGGGGCTAGTAACCCCTTCTGTATTAATTACTGTATATAAAAAGAAAAACATTAATTTTTCTTTTTAGGTCACCCTGCCTTGGTGGGAGATGGCTGGTATGTTAAAAAAAAATGCATAAAAACCGGTAATTACAAATACAAATTTGATCAACCATTTCCTTACTATTCCAGCCTCATAGGCTGCCTAGTCTTATATTTTTAGTCTACATCCCTCCATTTAGTATGTCGTTAGTCTGCATATGTGTACATATGCTTGGGTATTATATGTACACTTCTTATATGAAAATATGCATATCCCAATTACTAATGTATAATGAAAGCTTCAGTAATCTCTCACAAATTGCATTACTGTCCTTTATAATTCACTGCTCTAACTGTAAGGTTCTGATAAAGTATTCTGCAGTTGCAGAAATTATAGCTACTGACACTAAGGGAATTTAAGACAATAAAGAGTACAGACATCAGAGGCAAACTTACATATTCAAAGCGATCTTTGCAAAGTTGAGCCAAGAGGTGTAGAAATCCCAACACGCTGAACCACGAACACCAGAGCACAACCTCATCCATTGCTTGAACGTTCATCACTCCGAACACGAAGATGAATTTGTAAAAGACGAAATTCCAAAACTTGTCTTTTATGTGTTGTTGTTCCGACACTCGCAACTCTCCAAAAACCAAGCGCTGAATTAAGGTGCCCAAAAGGATGAGTACACAATATGCCATGTTGATGAGTGTCTGTCAAATAAGAACAATTTCATCAGTTCAATAATTCCTCTAATACATATACGTAGCTTAATGTAATTCTAATACTATACAGTGCTACAGTATTGCTTACTTATGATTATACAATTAACCTAACAAATAGCAATACAGTGGTCCCTCGGTTTCGTGCATCTCCAAACTCGAACATTTATGTAAGTGTATTTTGTAAGTGCTGTTGCAAGTGTATTTTTTGGGGTCCTGAAATAGACTAACCTACGTGACATTATTTCTTAAGGAAGTAAATTCGTTCGGTAATGGCACTTGAGCAGCATTCTGGAACGAATTTTCGGTGAAAACCGAGGGACCACTGTACAGTGGTACCCCGAGTTTAGGCCATAGTTTGTTCCAGAAGGCTGTTCAAGTGCCGTTACAACGAATTTGTTCCCATAAGGAATAATGTAAATTAGATTAGTCCGTTTCAGACCTCCAAAATACACTTACAAAAGCACTTACACAATTGTTCGAGTTGGGAGCTGTACGAAACTCGGTGTACCACTATTATATACGTATACGTAAATTATCCATATAAGTAATTTAATATAAACTTTACAGAATGAATTTCTTCACTGAACCACACATTAATAATATACAGTGGTAACCCGAATTTCGTACAGCTCCCAACTCGAACAATTATGTAAGTACTTTTGTAAGTGTAGTTTTGGGGGTCTGAAACAGACTAATTTACATTATTCCTTATGGGAACAAATTCGTTCGGTAACGGCACTCGAACAGCGTTCTGGAACGAATTATGGCCGAAACTCGGGGTACTACTGTACTGCACTTGAAAAATATTTGTATTGATCCCTCAGTCACATTTCCTAAACTATAACCTGAATTACACTGGGTCTGGCCAGGTTACATTTATTTTTATGTTTCATTAACTATAATTATTATTGCAATCAAAATTAAGCTCTAAACCCACAAGGGTCATAGTGTTTTAACTAAAAATAATTTCACCCACACATCTACACTGATTTCGGATGATTTAGCTTGCAAAATCATGCTTAAATGGGATCCAAGAATAAAGCATTTGCAATCCGGAAGAAAAGCAGACATTTATGATCCAGCAATACGGCAGACATTTACAATCAGCGAATAAGGCAGACATTTACAATTCAGGAATAAAGCATTTACATTGCAGGAATAAAGCAGAAATTTATAACCCAGAAATAAAGCAGACATTTACAACCAAGGAATAAAGCAGACATTTACAACCAAGGAATAAAGCAGACATTTACAACCAAGGAATAAAGCAGACATTTACAACCAAGGAATAAAGCAGACATTTACAACCAAGGAATAAAGTAGACATTTATGACCTGAGAATAAAGCATTTACAACCCAGGAATAAGGCAGACATTTACTATCCTGGAATAAAGCATTCATGATTCTGGAATAAAAGAGACATTTACGCTCTTACGCATTTACGTAAATAAAATATTTACGACCCAGAAATAAAACAGACATTTACGCTCCGGGAATAAAGCAGACACTGACCGTGGCAGCAGCGACCACATACCCAGATACAGAGAGGCTCGTGAAACATGAAGCTGATGACCTCTGGTATGAGGTATGGGGTCATCTGACGCTCCTGAGATGACCCGTCCTGGTCACTGACATGATACAGTGACACGACCTCCTCCTCTTCCTCCTCTCCAGTGGCATTGCTCTTCTCCAGTAGTTTCTGCTTCCAGTGAGGGTTTAGCGTGACCTGTACACCGGCGTAATAAACCGAACAGGAGAGTAATAAAACGCTAAACCCGGAGTACCACGTCAGGTTGGGTAGGGGTAGACGGTCCAGTACCACAGGCATTTCTCTCTCTTATTTCTCACTCTGGGGTCACAGGCATCTCTGGGGTAGCACAATGGTCACTCTGGGGTTTAAGGCATCCCTCAACTATATTATAATGGTCACTGTGGGGTTACGGAGGCAGTAAATAAGGAAGAGCAACAATAACATGATCTTTCAACACTAACATTCTCAACAACAACAAATCTCACTCCACAATTGAACCTCTTGTAAAAAACATAAACATTCCTTATTTAAAAAAATACAATATATTTCCACCTCTTTACCTCCTACAATACCTCCAAAAACATCCTTCCCACAGCATCCATAATTAATTAACTCTAAACATTGTTATTTTTCTCATTATCTCTCCATCTCTCATATTATTGGAACCTTCAAGGTCTATCCTTACCTTCCTTACTTAACTGATAACAGTACTATTTTTAATACACAAAAAACATTTTCCAAAGATAATATTAATCACTTAACGTCCTTACTGCCATTAACGTGATTTGCACTTCATAGAAATCATATATTTTATTGATCAAATGATTGCAAAACATTGTGTAGCTGCCATTAACTATGGAATTTGCAAGGTCAAATATATATTGCAAACTGCACGTATCATTATGGCTTCAAGACGTGTTTGCTTAACACAGCCATCATAGATGATGCTTTTTCCTGTCATACTCCAACACAGGATGGTGTCTCCTTTATAGGACAGTTTCCCCTGTCTTACTCCACCATACTGCATAGTTTCCCTCTCATACTCCATCATACAGGATAGTTCTTCTGTCATACTCCATCATGCAGGATAGTTTTCCTGTCATACTCCATCATACAGGATAGTTCTTCTGTCATACTCCATCATGCAGGATAGTTTTCCTGTCATACTCCATTATACAGGATAGTTATTCTGTCATACTCCATCATGCAGGATAGTTTTCCTGTCATACTCCATCATACAGGATAGTTCTTCTGTCATACTCCATCATGCAGGATAGTTTTCCTGTCATACTCCATTATACAGGATAGTTTTCCTGTCATACTCCATCATACAGGATAGTTTGTCATACTCCATCACATAGGATGGTTTCCCCTGTCATACAGGATGTTTTCCCCTGTCATACAGGATGGTTTCCCCTGTCATACAGGATGGTTTCCCCTGTCATACAGGATGGTTTCCCCTGTCATACAGGATGGTTTCCTCTGTCATACAGGATGGTTTCCCTGTCATACAGGATGGTTTCCCTGTCATACAGGATGGTTTCCCCTGTCATACAGGATGGTTTCCCCTGTCATACAGGATGGTTTCCCCTGTCATACAGGATGGTTTCCCCTGTCATACAGGATGGTTTCCCCTGTCATACAGGATGGTTTCCCCTGTCATACAGGATGGTTTCCCCTGTCATACAGGATGGTTTCCCCTGTCATACAGGATGGTTTCCCTGTCATACAGGATGGTTTCCCTGTCATACAGGATGGTTTCCCTGTCATACAGGATGGTTTCCCTGTCATACAGGATGGTTTCCCCTGTCATACAGGATGGTTTCCCCTGTCATACAGGATGGTTTCCCTGTCATACAGGATGGTTTCCCTGTCATACAGGATGGTTTCCCTGTCATACAGGATGGTTTCCCTGTCATACAGGATGGTTTCCCCTGTCATACAGGATGGTTTCCCTGTCATACAGGATGGTTTCCCTGTCATACAGGATGGTTTCCCTGTCATACAGGATGGTTTCCCTGTCATACAGGATGGTTTCCCTGTCATACAGGATGGTTTCCCTGTCATACAGGATGGTTTCCCTGTCATACAGGATGGTTTCCCCTGTCATACAGGATGGTTTCCCTGTCATACAGGATGGTTTCCCTGTCATACAGGATGGTTTCCCCTGTCATACAGGATGGTTTCCCTGTCATACAGGATGGTTTCCCTGTCATACAGGATGGTTTCCTGTCATACAGGATGGTTTCCCTGTCATACAGGATGGTTTCCCATCTCCCTGTCATACAGGATGGTTTCTCCCATGTCATACAGGATGGTTTCCCCTGTCATACAGGATGGTTTCCCCTGTCATACAGGATGGTTTCCCCTGTCATACAGGATGGTTTCCCCTGTCATACAGGATGGTTTCCCCTGTCATACAGGATGGTTTCCCCTGTCATACAGGATGGTTTTTCTGTCAATCTACTACACAGTAGTTTTCCTGTTGTATTTTATCACAAAAGATGGGTTTCCAGCTATACTCCATCATACAGGATGGTTTCTCTCCCATACTCCATCATACAGGATGGTTTCTCTCCCATACTCCATCATACAGGATGGTTTCTCTCCCATACTCCATCATACAGGATGGTTTCTCTCCCATACTCCATCATACAGGATGGTTTCTCTCCCATACTCCATCATACAGGATGGTTTCTCTCCCATACTCCATCATACAGGATGGTTTCTCTCCCATACTCCATCATACAGGATGGTTTCTCTCCCATACTCCATCATACAGGATGGTTTCTCTCCCATACTCCATCATACAGGATGGTTTCTCTCCCATACTCCATCATACAGGATGGTTTCTCTCCCATACTCCATCATACAGGATGGTATTCCAGTCATACATAATGGATTTTTGTCATACTTCTTCATATAGAATGCTTTTCATGCTGCACTTCACCACAATGGAGATTTTTTCCTGTCGTACTCCATCGCATAGAAAATGAAAATTTGTGTTCCCTATCAAAGTTTACAATGTATGGGTAACATATTACAAAATATTAATTACAAAGAAAGCCTCTAGCAGGTCTAGGCATTTCGGGCAGACCTAGGCATTTCATGCCATGCTGCATCACAAAGATTGTACCTGTAGTTACAGGTGTACCGTGGCTGGGTTGGCAGCACACTCATCTCACACACTGAAGTCCATGGTTCGATCTCCGGTACTGATGGAAACACTAGTCCGTGTTTCCTTAAGACACCTGCTGTCACTGTTCGCCTTGCAGTAAATAGGTACCTGGGTGTTAGTTGGCTGCTTTTGGTCGTATCCTGGGGACATTTATTATTGTAATCAAAAGAAGCACTAAACCACAAGGGTCATACAGCGTAGCGGGGCAGGGTAGGATGCAGGGATAATGGGTAGTAAGAGAGAGAGGGATGATTAGGAGGGTATGGAGCATGTGGAAAATATTGGTATTTTCCGAAAGTTGTAATTGATAAACTTTCCAATATGAACAGATATCCTTAATGTACCGCTGGTAGCTTAACGCTTATGTGGGTATAAGCCAAGAACCATCGTACTAGCAGAGGGAACGCGGGAAAGAGGCTGGGCAGAGAGGCAGAGGGAGAGGGGAGACAGTGAGTGAAAACCCGGCCTAGCGACCAGATACCAGGTAATGGCTGAGGGAATGTGGAGATTACGACCGCCAAACCGGACTTAATTACCTCCTTTCATAATATGGAGTGATATCAACGTGTGTGACGTGTATAAAGTGGGACAATCGGTCCAGGAGGCCCAGTAATAGGGCAGTAATTGTGAAATAGTGAATGCCGCCAGCTAGGGATGCTGGTTTAGGCCTACTTTGAATCCCTTGGAAGCGACCATACGACAGGATAAAGTCGTAAACCCTGATGCTGGGGGGTTTTCGTATTAGAAGAGGCTGAAATATGTGCGAGGGATATTGTGAAATGGTGGATCTGGTGAAGCAGAGTTGTAAATAATTGTAATTGAATATATCGGGGTCGCCGGGTGAAAGGGACGCCACCCCCGGGGACGCCATGTTGAATGTGGAGAAGATGAATGTAGTGATACCGCTCTTGTGGAGAGCCGCAGCAGGACACAATACGGCACCACCTCAGGGGGCCCCTAACAATAACAACAAACAGTACGGCGATGGCCCAGCATGGCGTGTGGTCTCGCTCTTACACAAATACATTCGTGATGCAGATTACATGGTAAGCTTAAATATGTCGCCAGTAGCTATAGCTTTTCTGAGGACATATGCACCTTACATCACCTGTCCTGCAGCAGCAGTCATTAGATGTATTTTCTTCTGTTGCAGACATGTACCATGGATTTTGTGTTCAATAAAGCCTAGAAATGAGGCCTGTGTTTTTATCACAACAATTTATTGAACACAAATATCCTGGGCTACCTGGTGGCGATTCTGAGCTAGACTACACTGCAAAATGGAGCGTTTACTGAAACCTGAGAGGCTAGACTCTGACCCCAGTGTATCAACGGCTGCTCAGGAATGGAAGCACTGGTTTAAGACTTTCGAAAACTTCTTGAGAGCCTTTCCTCAGGAAGATCTAGATAAACTAAGCCTGCTCATCAACTTTGTGTCACCTAAAATCTATGAGGTTATTTCTGAGTGTAATACCTATGAAGATGCTATCAATGCCCTCAAGTCTCAGTATATTAAGCCCACAAATGAAATCTTTGCACGATATCGTCTTGCAACTCGCCGCCAGCAGATTGGTGAATCCTTAGAGGAATACTTTCAAGCATTGAAAATATTAGGTAAGGACTGTAACTTCCGAGCGGTGACAGCTTCTCAGTATTGTGAAGAGTCCATCAGGGATGCTTTTATCAGTGGCCTGCAATCACCAATAATAAGGCAGCGTTTATTGGAGAATAAAACTCTGGACTTAGCCACTACCCTTGACCAGGCAAGATCATTAGATTAAGCTCAGAAGAATTCTGAAGTGTACAGTACTACCCAGCCTTCTCGAGTGGTAAGTGCTGTAACTCCCGACCAAGACTCTTTTAATGAGGTTACCGTGGAACCTGCTTCAGTGACAGCAGCTGCAGGCACAAAGTGTTTCTTTTGTGGTTTTTCAAGACATCCACGTCCAAAGTGTCCGGCTCGTGAAGCAATGTGCCATCAATGCCATAAGAAAGGTCACTTTGCTAAAGTATGTCGTGCTAATACATCAACAAGAGCTCTTCCTGGTCCTCCTGGGGGGGGTTTTGGCTATTCGAATTTGGTCTGGGGGGTCCTATGGGGGCCTCAACTCTTCCTGGTCCTCCTGGGGGGGTTTTTGGCTATGCATTCTATGCATTCCGACCAGGCGACTCTAGCAACAGTGACTTCTGCGGCTGCTCCAAATTCACTGTCAAAGGCAGTTGTGAAAGTGTTCATCAAAGGAACAGAAGTAGATGGTCTGATTGACAGTGGCAGCTCAGAGAGTTTCATCAACCTTGACGTAGTTAAACGCCACTCCTTGACGGTACATCACTCATCAGGTACCGTTTCCATGGCATCAACATCTCTCTCTATTCAGACGTTAGGGTTTTGTAAGGTAAACCTTAGAGTTAATGACAGGGATTATCAAGATGTACATTTAGCTGTTCTGCCACAACTGTGCTCTGATGTGATCCTTGGTCAGGACTTTCAGAAGCGTCATGGTAGTGTTACCTTAACATATGGAGGTGAACTGCCTCCTCTCGTTGTCTGTGGTCTTAGCACTTTAAGGGTAGACCTACCAAAGCTGTTTGCGAATCTTACTGCGGATTGTCATCCTATATCAGCTAAGTCACGCCGCTATTCTTATGAAGATAGGATGTTCATTGAGAAAGAAACTCAGAGGCTGCTGAAGGAGGGTATTATAGAACCAAGTAATTCTCCGTGGCGTGCACAGGTCGTTGTTGTCAAGGATGATTATAGGAAACGGAGGCTGGCTATCGACTATTCTGAGACAATCAACAAATTTACACTTCTTGATGGGTACCCTCTACCTCGAATTGATGATACAGTGAACAAAATTGCTCAGTACTATGTGTTTAGCACAATTGATCTACGAAGTGCCTATCATCAAGTCCCTATAAGGAATGAAGATAAACCATACACAGCGTTTCAGGCTAGTGACGGCCTCTATCAGTTTACCAGAGTCCCTTTTGGGGTTACCAATGGGGTAGCCTGTTTCCAACGAATTATGGATTCACTCATTCAGGAAGAGCAACTTATGGGAACTTATGCATATTTAGATAATGTTACCATTTGTGGCAAGACCCAGGAGGAACATGATGCAAACCTTGATAAGTTTTTGGAAGCTGCCAAGAAGAAAAATATCAGTTACAATGAAGAAAAGTGCACTTTTTCCACTAAAAGGCTTAACATCCTTGGTTATGTGGTGGAAGGAGGTGCAATATCCCCAGACCCTGAAAGACTTCGACCTCTACGGAACTTCCAATGCCCCAAGACAAAAAGTCACTCCAAAGAACTCTTGGTCTTTTTGCTTATTACTCACAGTGGATCTACAACTATTCAAGTAAAGTTCGCCCACTGAGTGCTACCACGATATTTCCTGTGACAAAGGAAGCAGAAACTGCTTTCTATACTCTCAAACAGGATATTGAAAACTCAGTAGTTCAGGCCATTGATGAGTCCCTACCATTCGAGGTGGAAACGGATGCATCTGAAGTTGCCATTGCTGCAGTCCTATCTCAGGCAGGACGTCCCGTTGCTTTCTTTTCAAGAACTTTTCAAGGATCAGAGAAGTGCTATGCTGCTGTAGAAAAGGAAGCCCAGGCCATCATAGAAGCAGTTCGCCACTGGAGGCATTATTTAACAGGCAGACATTTCACTGTAAGGACTGACCAACGGTCCGTGATGTATATGTTTGACAAGAAGCACAAAAGTAAGATCAAGAATGACAAGATATTACGCTGGAGGATGGAACTATCGTGTTATAACTTTGATATTCTGTATCGACCGGGTGAAGAAAACATTTCACCTGATGCATTCTCTAGGTCCCACTGTGGAGCAGCATGTCATGATTTGCAATCACTCTCAGAGCTCCACAAGGCCTTGTGTCACCCAGGAGTTACACGCCTGTATCATTTTGTTAAATCTAAGAATATGCCCTACTCAGTGGAAGAGGTGCGACAAGTGATCAGATCATGCAGAGTATGTGCAGAGTGCAAGCCAAACTTTCACCAGCCAGAGAAAACTCATCTCATAAAAGCCACCCAGCCTTTCGAGAGACTGAATATAGATTTCAAAGGACCTCTACCAAGCATAAACCAGAATAAGTATTTCCTTAACATAGTAGATGAATATTCTAGGTTTCCTTTTGTGTTCCCCTGTGCAAATATGACTGCTTCAACTGTCATCAGTTGTCTTTCCCAGTTATTCGCTATTTTTGGTATGCCGGCCTATATCCATTCAGACAGGGGATCCTCGTTCATGAGTAATGAACTTCATGAGTTTTTGGCTAACAAAGGGATTGCTTGCAGCAGAACAACAAGCTACAACCCTCAAGGCAATGGTCAAGTGGAGCGGTTCAATGGTACTATATGGAAGTCAGTTACAATGACACTGAAATCTCGCAATCTACCGGTTCAACACTGGCAGACTGTCTTACCTGATGCCCTTCACTCTATTAGATCATTGCTGTGCACAGCTACTAATGCTACCCCTCATGAGAGACTCTTCAACTATTCACGTCGTTCCTCTACGGGAGCCTCCATGCCCACCTGGTTATGTCACCCTGGACCCATTCTCCTGAAGAGTCACCGTAGGATGAACAAGACGGATCCTTTAGTGGAAGAGGTAGAGCTCCTACAAGCTAATCCGCTTATGCCCACATTCGCTACCAAAATGGTGAAGAGACTACTGTATCTACAAGACACTTAGCCCCAGTTGAAACCAATGTTAGTGCGGAATCTCAAGATACACCAATAGATGTTGCGAAAGATGCTTCGGTTTCTCCAGGGAAGCCTTTTCAGGCTACCCCTATTGAAATAGAGGATGCCGCTCCAGTAGATAGTCAAACCCCGCTAGAAAATACCGAACCCGGTGAAGAGGCTCAAGGGCTACGAAGGTCTGGACGTACACGTCACCCATCTAACCGTTTGGAGGATTACTGTATCTGATATTTTAGAAGGGGGAGATTGTAGTGATACCGCTCTTGTGGAGAGCCGCAGCAGGACACAATACGGCACCACCTCAGGGGGCCCCTAACAATAACAACAAACAGTACGGCGATGGCCCAGCATGGCGTGTGGTCTCGCTCTTACACAAATACATTCGTGATGCAGATTACATGGTAAGCTTAAATATGTCGCCAGTAGCTATAGCTTTTCTGAGGACATATGCACCTTACATCACCTGTCCTGCAGCAGCAGTCATTAGATGTATTTTCTTCTGTTGCAGACATGTACCATGGATTTTGTGTTCAATAAAGCCTAGAAATGAGGCCTGTGTTTTTATCACAACAATGAACTAACATATCGCAATTTATCTACTCGAAATACAAGTATCGAGACGGTGAATGTGTATAAACTAGTGGGGCATTAAGCCAGGATATACATAGTGTGTAAAGTTATACGTATAAACAGTAATAAGGTCGGAATAGTGAGAGGATCTGAATCGCTACCCCGACCAACCACATGTTAACTAACGCCCGGTCTCGTGGGCGTATAAGAGTTCACGGAAATTAATCTTCCTTGACTCGACGGGACAACCCTTACTGTGGAAACTTTTTGGGTCACTCAAGTTCCACAGTTTAAGTGAGCCGTAAGGAGCCTTAAACATACCACGGATCGGCCCTCAGAGTTCAGGAACCCACACACCCAACCAAAACATACACATTCGAGTTGACGGAGGTAACTATTATGTACATTTTAATTGATAGATTTATTCGCCTAGGAACACCTAGGCAAGTTTGTACAGTTAGAAACTAATATTAGGATTATTAAGGCAACGTTAGATATTAATACTGTAGCTCTAGCACCCTAATATAGGTAGATATAAGCCTTGAATAGGAACATTAGATTATGTTAGCTAACGAGAACTAGCAGCTCCACACTTGAATCTAAGCGGGAGAGAGCGCTAGTCCTCCTTCTTGACTTGGACACCGTGGTGTTAACAGGGTACTAAGAGCTGGAGCTCGGTCCCCCACGTGTCTTCAAAATACTTGCCTGGGAACCAAGAACCACAGAGGCTTCCGACGTACTGTGGATTCGTCTCTGGCCCAGGCCCCCACAGTAAGATAATATACTCTGCATTTCTCTTGGTAAAGCTCCGGCAATATTCGGTAAGGTGGGGTTATTTGAGCTGTGGGTTATAAGCGGGCGAAGGCCCACTATAAGGTAATAATTGTGGGCAATCCCCCTTAAGTATTAGTCTAGAAGCTAGTGTCACTTACTGCATATTGCTTAAGGGATATCCTTTGAAACCAGGGAACTCTGAGGTGCAGGCAGGTCACTAATACCACCTTAATTTACAGATAAGACTCTTCCCTGCACATGGTATTTGGAGGGGTTTATAGCTTAGGAAGTCCAGGATACACATGTCCACTCCATCAGGTGAGTTAACCCTTTCTTAATAGTGCATGAAGTGGGGAACTTCTTTACTGCAGTTAGCTAGAAATTTGTCCCATAGCCACTTGTAAGTCTGAGGTTAGTGTCCCAGAGTGTCGGTG
>WNWK01035486.1:0-19739 GCA_009830355.1 Cherax destructor | reverse complement strand
CAAGGATTTTCTGCAAAACTATTTTTTTTAGATAAAATAATCCTATGAGTAAGTTAAAGAAAATCATAAAATTTTGCTTACTTTTCAATAAATTTCAATTGCAGTAAAATTCTATTTAAAGTTTGATAATCTAAGTATTTTAGCTAAAAATGATTTTGCCAGAAAAGCACTCAAACCGCTCTAAAACGTCGAAATATGCAATAAAATACAATTTTACACATTTTCTGAGCTTTTAATGTTTCATGTATTTTCAGAAAATAATATGAAATATTGTATAAAAATATTGATTTTTATAGATTTTTAATGGGATTTTAAAAATATGTAAATAATTTATAAATATTCAAAATGCTATAAAACTTGATTTTATTGCATTTTTGGCATTTAAGGCATTTTAAGGATTTTCTGAAAAACTATTTTTAGATAAAATACACCTATGAGTAAGTTTCCTAAAAAAAATTTTGTACTTTTCATAAATTTCAATTGCAGTGAAATTTATTTAAAGTTTGAAATCTAAGATTTAGCAAATGATTTTGCCAGAAAAGCACTCAAACGCTCTAAAACGTCGAAATTGAATAATACATTTTAGCACATTTTTTGATTTTTAATGTTTCATTTTTTTGAAATAATATGATATTTATAAAATATTGATTTTTAAGATTTTATGGATTTTAAAATATGTAAATAATTTAAAATATTAAATGATAAAACGTTTTTATTGCATTTGACGATTTAAGGATTTTCAAGATTTTCAAAATTTTTGATAAAATACCTATGGTAGTTTCAAAAAAATCATAAAATTTTGCTTACTTTTCCATAAATTTCAATTGCAGTAATTTATTAAGTTTGAAATCAAGTATTTTAGCTAAAATGAGTTTTGCCAAAAGACTCAAACCGCTCTAAAACGTCGAAATATGCAATAAAATACATTTTACACATTTTTCTGACTTTTAATGTTTCATGTATTTTTAAAATATATAAAATTCTATAAAATATTGATTTTTATAGATTTTAATGGATTTTTAAAAATATTAAATAATTTAAAATAAAACATAAAACGTTATTTTTGATTTTTACGATTAAGGCATTTTCAGGATTTTGAAAACTTTTTAGATAAATAACCTATGAAAGTTCAAAGAAAATCATAAAATTTGCTTACTTTTCCATAAATTTAATTGCAGTAGAAATTCTATTTAAAATTTGATAATCTAAGTATTTTAGCTAAAAAGAGTTTGCCAGAAAACACTCAAACGTCTAAACGTCGAAATATGCAATAAAATACATTTAGCACATTTTTGACTTTTAATGTTTCATGTATTTTTAAATAATATGAATATTCTATAAAATATTGATTTTTATAGATTTTTAATGGGATTTTTAAAATATGTAAATAATTTAAAATATTCAAAATCTAAAAACGTTATTTTTGCATTTTTGACGATTAAGGCATTTTCAAGATTTGAAAATTTTTAGATAAAATACACCTATGAGTAAGAAAGAAATCATAAAATTTTCTTACTTTTCCCATAAATTTCAATTGCAGAAATTCTATTTAAAAGTTTGATAATCTAAGTATTTTAGCTAAAAATAGTTTGCCAGAAAGCACTAAACCGCTCTAAAAGTCGAAATATGCAATAAATACATTTTACACATTTTCTGAGCTTTTAATGTTTCATGTATTTTCAAAATAATATGAAATATTCTATAAAATATTGATTTTTATAGATTTTTAATGGGATTTTTAAAATATAAATAATTTATAAATATTCAAAAATGCTATAAAACGTTATTTATTGCATTTTTGACGATTTAAGTTTCAAGGATTTCTGAAAACTATTTTAGATAAAATACACCTATAGTAAGTTTCCTAAGAAAATCATAAATTTGCTACTTTTCATAATTCAATTGCAGTAGAAATTCTTTTAATTATAATCAGTATTTAGCTAAATTCAGAAAAGCATCAAACGTCTAACGTCGAAATATGCAATAAAACATTTTACACATTTTGATTTTAATGTTTCATGTATTTTGAAAAATAATATGAATATTTATAATAATATTGATTTTAAGATTTTTAATGGATTTTTAAAATATGTAAATAATTTATAAATATTAAAAATGCTATAAAACGTTATTTTTTGCATTTTGAGATTAAATTTTCAAGATAAATTATAACATAATTAAATATAATTTATTAAAATATGAATTTATAATTTAATAAGTTTTAAAAATATTAAAATCAACTAAAACGATTATATTAATTTAGTTTGAATTTTAATAAATATAAAAAATTAATTTTATAAATTAAAATATAAAAGTTTTATTTAATTGAAATAAAATTAGAAAAAACATTATTAATTATTCTTTTTAATAATAAATTATATTATATAGATTTTAAAAATATAAATAACTAAACGTATTTAATAGTTTAATTTGATTTTGATAAATAATATTAAAATATTTATTTATATTAAAATTTATAAAAATTTAAATATGATTAGAAAATATTCAATTGAAAATAATTTATAATACACTAGATTAAGTTATATTGAAAATTGTTTTTAATATTTAAGATTTAATGTTTTAAAATTTAAATTTTATTTAAAATGTTAAATAAATGCTTAAAGTTAGAATTTAAAATTTTTAATTAGTTTTAAATATAAATTATATTTTAAAAATATTATTTTTAATTAATATTTTTAAATTAAAATAAAATCATAAATATTTAAAATTTTTTATTGATTTGACAATAAATTTTAGATTTTTAAAATTTTAGAATAAATATTTAAAAATAATTTTTTCTAATTTAATTCAAATTTATTTAGTGAAATCATATAGTAAAGTTTCAAAAATAAAAAAACTAATCAAAATAATAGAATTTTCAGTTTAATTGTATTTTAATATTATCTAAAATATTGATTATATAATATTTTAATTTAATTTTAAATTAAAAACTATAAATATTATAAATTTTTATTTAAGATTTTTAATTTAAAATTTAATATAAAAACTATAAAATTTTATTTCAAAATTTTTGCTATTAATAATTTCAATTTGAAATATATTTAAGTATAAAATATTTTAGCAAAAATAAATTTTAAAAAAATCAAATCATTAACATTTAGCATATAATTTTTAATTTTGATTTATTTTAAATTTTGTTTTTAAATTAATGAAATTTTAAAAAATATATTTTAAATTTTTAATGGGTTTTTAAAATATGTAAATTTTTAAATATTAAATATCAGATTTTTAAAATTATTTTTATTAAATAATTAGAATTTTCTAAAAAAAAAATTTTTTATTATTCACATTAATTTCTAAAATAATTTAAAATTGTAACTTTATAATTTAAAATGAATTTTAAAATCTGAAACCTCTAAACGAAATAATAAAATCATTTTAACATTTTGAGCTTTTAATTTCATTATTTTTCGAATAAATAATATTTATAAAAAATTGATTTTATTTTTTAATATTTTTAAAATATGTAAATAATTTTAAAATATTAAAAATTTATAAAATTATTTTTTAAATTTTGAATTTAAGAATTTTATATTTTTGAAAACTTTTTTTTATAAAAATAACTATAGTAAGTTTCCTAAAGAAAATAAAATTTTCTTACTTTTCCATAAATTTCAATAAAATTTATTAAAAGTTTGATAATCTAAGTATTTTAGCTAAAAATGAGTTTGCCAGAAACTCAAGCTCTAAAAGTAAATTGCAATAAATACATTTTAGCACATTTTTTGATTTTTAATGTTTCATGTATTTTTAAAATAATATGAATATTCTATAAAATATTGATTTTTAAGATTTTTAATGGATTTTTAAAATATGTAAATAATTTATAAATATTAAAAATTTAAAACGTTTTTTATGATTTTTGACGATTAATGTATTTTCAAGTTTTCTGAAAACTTTTTTTTAGATAAAATACACCTATGAGTAAGTTTCCTAAAAGAAAATATAAAATTTTGCTTACTTTTCCTAAATTTCAATTGCAGAATATTTAAATTTAAAATTTTAGTAAAAATGAGTTTTGCCAGAAAAGCACTCAAACCGCTCTAAAACGTCGAAATATGCAATAAAATACGATTTTATCACTTTTTTTATGATATTTTTAATGTTTCATGTATTTTTGAAAAATAATATGAATATTCTATAATAATATTGATTTTAAAGATTTTAATAGGATTTTTTATAAATATGTAAATAATTTATAAATATTCAAAAATGCTATAAAACGTTATTTTTTGGCATTTTTTGAAGATTCAAGGCATTTTCAAGGAATTTTTGAAAAAATATTTTTTTAGATAAAATACACCTATAAGTAAAGAAAATCATAAAATTTTGCTTACTTTTCCCATAAATTTCAATTGCAGTAGAAATTCTAGTTAAAAGTTTGATAATCTAAGTATTTTAGCTAAAAAATGAGATTTGCCACAAAAGCACTCAAACCGCTCTAAAACGTCGAAATATGCAATAAAATAAAATTTTACACATTTTCTGAGCTTTAATGTTTCATGTATTTTCAAAAATAATATGACATATTCTATAAAAATATTGATTTTTATAGATTTTTAATGGGATTTTTAAAAATATGTAAATAATTTATAAATTTTAAAAAAATGCTATAAAACGTTATTTTATTGCATTTTTGTTGGATTTAAGACATTTTCAATGCTTTTCTGAAAAATAATTTTTTAGATAAAATACACCTATGAGTAATTTTCCTGAAAGAAAATCATAAAATTTTGCTTACTTTTTCCAATAAATTTCAATTGCAGTAGAAATTATATTTAATAGTTTGATAATCTAAGTATTTTAGCTAAAAAATGAGTTTTGTCAGAAAAGCACTCAAACGCTCTAAAACGTCGAAGTATGCAATAAAATACTATTTTAGTACATTTTTCTGAGCTTTTTAATGTTTCATGTATTTTTCGAAAATAATATGAAATATTCTATAAACATATTGATTTTTATAGATTTTCTAATGGGATTTTTTAAAAATATGTAAATAATTTATAAATATTCAAAAATGCTATAAAACGGTATTTTATTGCATTTTTGACAATTCAAGGCATTTTCAAGGAATTTGCGTAGCGCTACGCAAAGGCTATATAAGGATGTTACTTCCGGAGACCCTATTAGTCTACGTGAAGCCGGACAAGAGTACGTACTACACGTGTGAAGTAAGAAAATGGGATATTTCAAAGAAGTGGCATTGGTGTGGAGTTGTGTTAAAGAACGTAGTGACGCTGAAAATATTACACATTTCAACTTTTACAACTACGACGACAACTCAGAGCTAACATTGGAAAACTACAACAAGTAAACTAGATACTTTAGAAAACAAATAACTGATGGAAACCCATACGACATCGCTCACTCATTCACAAACAAGTTTTGTGAAATATTCTTCAACGAAGACTTCATCAACTCAACAGATGCTCTCCAACACGAAGACATCAAAGCAACAACACACCGACATTTCAACACCAGAGACTGGCAGAAGTATATCTTCGACATACTCTTCGACGACTCATCGAGCACAGACGCGTAAGTACATATGATGTTCTAACACAAATAAACTTGTGAAGTGAAGTGATAATATACCGTCTATTCACAACTTTTATACTAAACCCAACATCTCTTCCCACAGAACACCAACAAAACCTACCAACACACCACCCATGTCACCAGTCGACAACGAACCACCAATGTGCCAACATGGAACGTCTCCCAACAACACGCAATGGGACAATAATACACAAGAGGGCCTACATAATAGCACTACGGGCGAACCTCCAGCGACTACAAGCAGCACTGGAAACATTCACGAACACCCTCTCAACGAAATCAGAATTCCTCCAGAACTACAACCCCAAGATACAACTACATCAAGACCTAACAGCCCAGAACAATTACTTAATAACATTGAAGAACGTCAGCAGCAAGAAGACACGCCAAGACTTCGTGAACTTACTTGCGAACCTCAAGAAGGACAACATTATCACGCCAAAATGGATAAAAATAAATTGGACAACAGGAAACCAGGGGACAGAAGACTACAACATACAGACAACTCCAGCACCGATAGAAGACATCATTCTGGGGACATGTCCAAAAGAGAAACACTTCAATCACAAATTCCAACAACACCAGTAGACATCAAACTCCTCAAAGAATATCATCTCCTCCTTGCAAACGACGACTCTTTGCTTCTGGAAGCCCTGGAACAAGAAGAAAACAAAGAAAACTCTCCCCCCAAAAAGAGGAAACTAGACATACTACAGCAAGCAATAGAAGAAGCAGATCTCCATCTCGATCTCCAACCCCAAAACGACATTCTTCTAGAAGCCTTACAAGAAGCAGAAGTCCCTCTCCAAGACGTAACCCAACAACAGGAAAACAACAGGAACAAGACAAGCCAAAACCTACCAACGCAACTGAAGGGTCTACCAGCAGACAGGACCAAGTGGACACAGGGAGACTGGAAATGATCAACCAATGGAAGAAGACAGCGACGACTACACAACATTCATCATCAGAACAAAACCAAAACCAAGAACCGGAGGAAAACAACCCAACTTCACAATTGCTGATCACAATGATCACTGGCACATCACTTTTAAAACCACACACAACAACACAGCAAGAATCAGAACAGCAATCTGCAACTTCCTCCAAATTAGTGATGCGGCAAAAGCAGAAGCAGCAGCAACAACAACTACTATCAGATCTATCAAGAGATGGATTCTCTACCTTATCAGATACGGCGTGGAACGACTATCGTATTTTGGTGTTGGCCACACCATTTACAGAAAACTAATCAACTACTGTTCAAAATCAAACGACCAAGTAGATGGACCATGCCCATATATGGAACTAAAACGTCAAGAACGGAAATTAAAACAGCCAGAGAAAGTCAGTGAATACGACTATATAAAACATCTAATTCAGCAGAAACAAGCAACAAGCATAATCCAGCTTCTCAAGAAAATAACACAAGAAGAATTCAGATTCCTCTATGGAACACTAGGTTCATCATACAAAGAAAAACTGCGAGCAGTCTTCATGTATACCAACATCGAAACGAATCAAAACAACCGTTGGAAAACATTAGTACAAGCACTAAGAGCAATATCAGAACGCCCACCATCACAAGATAATATGAAATGGCTAGAATATCTCTACAATGAAAATAACATCAATATCGTACACCTCCTAGCATGGATAAAACTAGTGGCAGAAAAAACTTTACAGAAACTGAATACACTAGTACTACAAGGTCCAACAGGAAGTGGGAAATCTCTAACACTGAATACTATCTTCAATAAACTGAACACAACCATAGTCACAAGAAATGGAGATGCAAACCAATTCCACTTCCAAAACCTACTCAACAGAAACTACGCTCTCTTTGAAGAACCTAGAATCTCACCACAAACAGTCGACGACTTTAAACTACTGTTCGAAGGAGCAACATTTGAAATAAATGTAAAACATACAGATCCAGAACCACTAGATCGCATCCCAATCTTCGTCAGTACAAATAAACCAATAGACTTCTGGGTTGACCCAACAGACGGAAATGCACTATATGCAAGAACAAAAACATTCAAGTTTGAAAAAGAAATAAAAGGGCTCAGCGACAGACAACAGAACCAGTTCATCTCGACCCTCCCCCAGGCAACATTACAGCAGACGATTATCTAGGCCTTTTGATAAATATAAAGACAATAACCCAATACATCCTCGAGATACAAGACGATGGCAGATTCAACAGGAACACCACGTAAACGCCGAAGAGCAGAAGAACAGCAAGAAGCAGAAGGAGCAGGCGAAGGTGATGGCCACATTAACCCATATACATCGATAAAATTATCTACTGGATCCTTCAAATTACCTATCAGGCAAAGAAAATACTACGAAGTTACATCACTAGATGACTCAAAGCAAGCCTTCTTCTTACCTTTAGATGCATTAGAATTCTACGTTGGATGTCTTGGAGCTGATGGGAAAGCAACAGATACAGCAAGATACAGCCAGTTTGCATTACTCACAGATAAATATGGTTTCAAAGTACATGAAGCAGGCGTAACATTTCACTCAATGATACCACTATGGCACGAACTAACAACAGAAGCAGGAACAGCAGTAGAGAAAACATCATTCAACTTAACACCATATATGGAAATTGGATTCGATACAAACCACAGCTTCCAACAAATAACATTCCCATCAGGAACTAAAGTAGACGACGTCCTCAATAACCCACTCCTAGCAACTATTAGTGCAAATGCAACATCACCAGAATACTTCATAAATAACATCGGATCAATGGAACAATTCCACTCAGGAGACAGAAAAACATATACAATACATCCAATCTCCAACGTATGGTTTAAAAGAGGAGGCCTCCTAGGCGCAAACAGACTACCAGTATGGGGAGGAAATATGACATTCGGTGCAGGTGACAACCAAGCAGTTGTACAACATAACATGGCAGATATTAAACAGCATACAACAATCTTTATGAGAATGACGCCTATCAAAGACTTCAATGGAAAAATAATGAAATTTACTGCAAGATTCCAATGCGATACATTCATCATACTGGAAATACGCCTACCACGAGACGGAACAGACGCAACCAGTGCCTCCCCATTTGACCAACACATCCATAAAATGAAAAACCAAGCAACCTGGAGTTCCTGGGACATCCAACACGCTTACTAACATATGATGTTTGACTACTAACAACTATCTGAAGTGACGCTATATTATCACGTCACTTCACATAAAACTTTATAGTATCTGAATAAAACTTCACATATAAAATGAATATATTTTCATCCTATACACGAATAGTACCTACGGGGACTATATTTACAAAACAAAAAATAGAGTATTACCTACGGGGAATACATACCTCACAAACATCAAACACTTTATAAGTTTTCACTGTTGTCCGCCTTCACACCCGCGCAGCGGGACACGCCCATCTGAATGCTGATTGGCCGTCTGCGAAGCGCTTCGCAGACGGCCAACAAAACCTACCAACACACCACCCATGTCACCAGTCGACAACGAACCACCAATGTGCCAACATGGAACGTCTCCCAACAACACGCAATGGGACAATAATACACAAGAGGGCCTACATAATAGCACTACGGACGAACCTCCAGCGACTACAAGCAGCACTGGAAACATTCACGAACACCCTCTCAACGAAATCAGAATTCCTCCAGAACTACAACCCCAAGATACAACTACATCAAGACCTAACAGCCCAGAACAATTACTTAATAACATTGAAGAACGTCAGCAGCAAGAAGACACGCTAAGACTTCGTGAACTTACTTGCGAACCTCAAGAAGGACAACATTATCACGCCAAAATGGATAAAAATAAATTGGACAACAGGAAACCAGGGGACAGAAGACTACAACATACAGACAACTCCAGCACCGATAGAAGACATCATTCTGGGGGACATTTCCAAAAGAGAAACACTCCAATCACAAATTCCAACAACACCAGTAGACATCAAACTCCTCAAAGAATATCATCTCCTCCTTGCAAACGACTTCTGGGTTGACCCAACAGACGGAAATGCACTATATGCAAGAACAAAAACATTCAAGTTTGAAAAAGAAATAAAAGGGCTCAGCGACAGACAACAGAACCAGTTCATGCTCGACCCTCCACCAGGCAACATTACAGCAGACGATTATCTAGGCCTTTTTGATAAATATAAAGAAGCAATAATCCAATACATCCTCGAGATACAAGACGATGGCAGATTCAACAGGAACACCACGTAAACGCCGAAGAGCAGAAGAACAGCAAGAAGCAGAAGGAGCAGGCGAAGGTGATGGCCACATTAACCCATATACATCGATAAATTTATCTACTGGATCCTTCAAATTACCTATCAGGCAAAGAAGATACTACGAAGTTACATCACTAGATGACTCAAAGCAAGCCTTCTTCTTACCTTTAGATGCATTAGAATTCTACGTTGGATGTCTTGGAGCTGATGGGAAAGCAACAGATACAGCAAGATACAGCCAGTTTGCATTACTCGCAGATAAATATGGTTTCAAAGTACATGAAGCAGGCGTAACATTTCACTCAATGATACCACTATGGCACGAACTAACAACAGAAGCAGGAACAGCAGTAGAGAAAACATCATTCAACTTAACACCATATATGGAAATTGGATTCGATACAAACCACAGCTTCCAACAAATAACATTCCCATCAGGAACTAAAGTAGACGACGTCCTCAATAACCCACTCTAGCAACTATTAGTGCAAATGCAACATCACCAGAATACTTCATAAATAACATCGGATCAATGGAACAATTCCACTCAGGAGACAGAAAAACATATACAATACATCCAATCTCCAACGTATGGTTTAAAGAGGAGGCCTCCTAGGCGCAAACAGACTACCAGTATGGGAGGAAATATGACATTCGGTGCAGGTGACAACCAAGCAGTTGTACAACATAACATGGCAGATATTAAACAGCATACAACAATCTTTATGAGAATGACGCCTATCAAAGACTTCAATGGAAAAATAATGAAATTTACTGCAAGATTCCAATGCGATACATTCATCATACTGGAAATACGCCTACCACGAGACGGAACAGACGCAACCAGTGCCTCCCATTTGACCAACACATCCATAAAATGAAAAACCAAGCAACCTGGAGTTCCTGGGACATCCAACACGCTTACTAACATATGATGTTTGACTACTAACAACTATCTGAAGTGACGCTATATTATCACGTCACTTCACATAAAACTTTATAGTATTTGAATAAAACTTCACATATAAAATGAATATATTTTCATCCTATACACGAATAGTACCTACGGGGACTATATTTACAAAACAAAAAATAGAGTATTACCTACGGGGAATACATACCTCACAAACATCAAACACTTTATAAGTTTTCACTGTTGTCCCCCTTCACACCCGCGCAGCGGGACACGCCCATCTGAATGCTGATTGGCCGTCTGCGAAGCGTTTAATGGGATTTTTTAAATATATGTAAATAATTTATAAATATTCAAAAATGCTATAAAACGTTATTTTATTGCATTTTTTGATGATTTAAGGCATTTTCAATTATTTTCTGAAAAACTATTTTTTTTAGATAAAATACACCTATGAGTAAGTTTCCTAAAAGAAAATCATAAAATTTTGCTTACTTTTCCCATAAATTTCAATTGCAGTAGAAATTCTATTTAATAGTTTGATAATCTAAGTATTTTAGCTAAAAAATGAGTTTTGTCAGAAAAGCACTCAAACCGCTCTAAAACGTCGAAGTATGCAATAAAAAACTATTTTGGTACATTTTTCTGAGCTTTTTAATGTTTCATGTATTTTTCGAAAAAATTATGAAATATTCTATAAACATATTGATTTTTAGAGATTTTCTATTGGGATTTTTTAAAAATATGTAAATAATTTATAATTATTCAGAAATGCTATAAAACGGTATTTTATTGCATTTTTTGACAATTCAAGGCATTTTCAAGGAATTTCTGAAAAAAATATTTTTTTGAAAAAATATACCTAAAAAGAAAATCATAAAATTTTGCTTACTTTTCCCATCAATTTCAATTGCAGTAGAAATTCTATTTAAAAGTTTGATAATCTCAGTATTTTAGCTAAAAAATGAGTTTTGCCAGAAAAGCACTCAAACCACTCTAAAACGTCGAAATATGCAATAAAATACAATTTTAGCACATTTTCTGAGCTTTTTAATGTTTCATGTATTTTTCGAAAATAATATGACATAATGGGATTTTTTAAAAATATGTAAATAATTTATAAATATTCAAAAATGCTATAAAACGTTATTTTATTGCATTTTTTTGACGATTTAATGTATTTTCAAGGATTTTCTGAAAAACTATTTTTTTTAGATAAAATACACCTATGAGTAAGTTTCCTAAAAGAAAATCATAAAATTTTGCTTACTTGTCCCATAAATTTCAATTGCAGTAGAAATTCTATTTAAAAGTGTGATAATCTAAGTATTTTAGCTAAAAAATGAGTTTTGCCAGAAAAGCACTCAAACTGCTCTAAAACGTCGAAATATGCAATAAAATACGATTTTATCACATTTTTATGATATTTTTAATGTTTCATGTATTTTTTGAAAAATAATATGAATATTCTATAATAATATTGATTTTTAAAGATTTTTAATGGGATTTTTTATAAATATGTAAATAATTCATATATATTCAAAATGTTATAAAACGTTATTTTTTTGCATTTTTTGACGATTCAAGGCATTTTCAAGGAATTTTTGAAAAAAATATTTTTTTTAGATAAAATACACCTATGAGTAAAGAAAATCATAAAATTTTGCTTACTTTTCCCATAAATTTCAATTGCAGTAGAAATTCTATTTAAAAGTGTGATAACCTAAGTATTTTAGCTAAAAAATGAGTTTTGCCAGAAAAGCACTCAAACCGCTCTAAAACGTCAAAATCTGCAATAAAATACTATTTTAGCACATTTTTCTGAGCTTTTTAATGTTTCATGTATTTTTCGAAAATAATATGAAATATTCTATAAAAATATTGATTTTTATAGATTTTTAATGGGATTTTTAAAAAATATGCAAATAATTTATAAATATTCAAAAATGCTATAAAACGTTATTTTATTGCATTTTTTGACGATTTAAGGCATTTTCAATTATTTTCTGAAAAACTATTTTTTTTAGATAAAATACACCTATGAGTAAGTTTCCTAAAAGAAAATCATAAAATTTTGCTTACTTTTCCCATAAATTTCAATTGCAGTAGAAATTCTATTTAAAAGTGTGATAATCTAAGTATTTTAGCTAAAAAATGAGTTTTGAAAGAAAAGCACTCAAACCGCTCTAAAACGTCGAAATATGCAAAAAAATACGATTTTATCACATTTTTATGATATTTTTAATGTTTCATGTATTTTTTTAAAAATAATATGAATATTCTATAATAATATTGATTTTTAAAGATTTTACATGGGATTTTTTATAAATATGTAAATAATTCATAAATATTCAAAATGTTATAAAACGTTATTTTTTTGCATTTTTTGACGATTCAAGGCATTTTCAAGGAATTTTTGAAAAAAATATTTTTTTTAGATAAAATACACCTATGAGTAAAGAAAATCATAAAATTTTGCTTACTTTTCCCATAAATTTCAATTGCAGTATAAATTCTATATAAAAGTTTGATAATATAAGTATTTTAGCTAAAAAATGAGTTTTGACAGAAAAGCACTCAAACCGCTCTAAAACGTCAAAATCTGCAATAAAATACTATTTTAGCACATTTTTCTGAGCTTTTTAATGTTTCATGTATTTTTCGAAAATAATATGAAATATTCTATAAAAATATTGATTTTATAGATTTTAATGGGATTTTTAAAATATGTAAATATTTTATAAATATTCAAAAATGCTATAAAACGTTATTTTATTGCATTTTTTGACGATTTAAGGCATTTTCAATTATTTTCTGAAAAACTATTTTTTTTAGATAAAATACACCTATGAGTAAGTTTCCTAAAAGAAAATCATAAAATTTTGCTTACTTTTCCTATAAATTTCAATTGAGTAGAAATTCTATTTAAAAAGTGTGATAATCTAAGTATTTTAGCTAAAAATGAGTTTTGCCAGAAAAGCACTCAAACCGCTCTAAAACGTCGAAATATGCAATAAAATACGATTTTATCACATTTTTATGATATTTTAATGTTTCATGTATTTTTAGAAAATAATATGAATATTCTATAATAATATTGTTTTTTAAGATTTTTAATGGGATTTTTATAAATATGTAAATAATTCATAAATATTCAAAATGTTATAAAACGTTATTTTAGCATTTTTGACGATTAAGGCATTTTCAAAGGAATTTTGAAAAATATTTTTTAGATAAAATACACCTATGAGATATAAGTTTTTCCATAAAAGAAAAATCAATATAAATATTTGCTTACTTTTCCTATAAATTTCAATTGCAGTAGAAATTCTATTTAAAAGTTTGATAATCTCAGTATTTTAGCTAAAAAATGAGTTTTGCCAGAAAAGCACTCAAACCACTCTAAAACGTCGAAATATGCAATAAAATACAATTTTAGCACATTTTGATTTTTAATGTTTCATGTATTTTTGAAAATAATATGAATATTCTATAAAATATTGATTTTTAAGATTTTTAATGGGATTTTTAAAATATGTAAATAATTTATAAATATTCAAAATGTTATAAAACGTTATTTTTGCATTTTTTGACGATTCTAAGTATTTTCAAGGATTTTCTGAAAAATAATTTTTAGATAAAATACACCTATAAGTTTCTAAAGAAAATCATAAAATTTTGCTTACTTTTCCCATAAATTTCAATTGCAGTAGAAATTCTATTTAAAAGTGTGATAATCTAAGTATTTTAGCTAAAAAATGAGTTTTGCCAGAAAAGCACTCAAACCGCTCTAAAACGTCGAAATATGCAATAAAATACGATTTTATCACATTTTTATGATATTTTTAATGTTTCATGTATTTTTTGAAAAATAATATGAATATTCTATAATAATATTGATTTTTAAAGATTTTTAATGGGATTTTTTATAAATATGTAAATAATTCATAAATATTCAAAATGTTATAAAACGTTATTTTTTTGCATTTTTTGACGATTCAAGGCATTTTCAAGGAATTTTTGAAAAAAATATTTTTTTTAGATAAAATACACCTATGAGTAAAGAAAATCATAAAATTTTGCTTACTTTTCCCGTAAATTTCAATTGCAGTAGAAATTCTATTTAAAAGTGTGATAACCTAAGTATTTTAGCTAAAAAATGAGTTTTGCCAGAAAAGCCCTCAAACCGCTCTAAAACGTCAAAATATGCAATAAAATACTATTTTAGCACATTTTCTGAGCTTTTTAATGTTTCATGTATTTTTCGAAAATAATAAGACATATTCTATAAAAATATTGATTTTTATAGATTTTTAATGGGATTTTTTATAAATATGTAAATAATTCATAAATATTCAAAATGTTATAAAACGTTATTTTTTTGCATTTTTTAACGATTCAAGGCCTTTTCAAGGAATTTGATTTTTATAGATTTTTAATGGGATTTTTATAAAATATGTAAATAATTTATAAATATTCAAAATGTTATAAAACGTTATTTTTTGCATTTTTGACGATTAAGCATTTTCAAGGATTTTCTGAAAAACTATTTTTAGATAAAATACACCTATGAGTAAAAGAAAATCATAAATTTTGCTTACTTTTCCCATAAATTTCAATTGCAGTAGAAATTCTATTTAAAAGTGTGATAATTAAAGTATTTTAGCTAAAAAATGAGTTTTGCCGAAAAGCACTCAAACCGCTCTAAAACGTCGAAATATGCAATAAAATACGATTTTATCACATTTTTGAATTTTAATGTTTCATGTATTTTTGAAAATAATATGAATATTCTATAAAAATATTGATTTTTAAGATTTTTAATGGGATTTTTATAAATATGTAAATAATTCATAAATATTCAAAATGTTATAAAACGTTATTTTGCATTTTTGACGATTCAAGGCATTTTCAAGGATTTTGAAAAAATATTTTTAGATAAAATACACCTATGAGTAAAGAAAATCATAAATTTTGCACTTTTCCGTAAATTTCAATTGCAGTAGAAATTCTATTTAAAAGTGTGATAACTTAAGTATTTTAGCTAAAAATGAGTTTTGCCAGAAAAGCCCTCAAACCGCTCTAAAACGTCAAAATATGCAATAAAATACTATTTTAGCACATTTTCTGAGCTTTTAATGTTTCATGTATTTTTCGAAAATAATAAGACATATTCTATAAAAATATTGATTTTTATAGATTTTTAATGGATTTTTATAAATATGTAAATAATTCATAAATATTCAAAATGTTATAAAACGTTATTTTTTGCATTTTTAACGATTCAAGGCCTTTTTCAAGGATTTTTGAAAAAATTTTTAAATAAAATACACCTATGAGTAAGAAATCATAAAATTTGTACTTCCAAAAATTTCAGCAGTAAATTATATTTAAGTGATATAATATTTTAGCTAAATGAGTTTTCCCATAAATTTCAATTGCAGTGAAATTCTATTTAAAAGTTTGATAATCTCAGTATTTTAGCTAAAAATGAGTTTTGCAGAAAAGACTAAACCAACAATATGAATAAATACAAACACATTTGAGCTTATGTTTCATGTACAATATAAATATTTTAAAAATATTGATTTTATAATTTAATGATTTTAAAATTTAAATAATTTAAATATTAAAATGCTATAAACATTTATTGCATTTTTGATTAATGTATTTTAAGATTTTCTGAAAACTATTTTTAATAAAATACACCTATGAATTTCAAAGAAAATCATAAATTTGCTATTCCATAAATTTAATTGAAATTCTATTAAGTGTGATAATCATATTTTAGCTAAAATGAGTTGCAGAAACACTCAAACGTTCTAAAACGTCGAAATGCAAAAAATACGATTTCACATTTTTTGATATTTTAATGTTTCATATTTGAAATAATATGAATATTCTATAATATTGATTTTAAAGATTTAATGGATTTATAAATATAAATAATTCATATATATTCAAATGTTATAAACGTTATTTTGCATTTGACGATTCAAGGCATTCAAGAATTTTGAAAAATTTTTAGATAAAATCTAGTAAAATCATAAATTTGCTACTTTTCCTAAATTCAATTGTAGAATTTATTTAAAGTTGATAACTGTATTTTATAAATGAGTTTGGAAACATCAAACCCTCAACGTCAAATATGCATAAAATACAGCATTTTCTGTTTTAATGTTCATGTATTTGAAAATAATGCATTTAAAAAATATTGATTTTATAGTTTTAATGATTTTTAAAATATTAAATATTTAAAATTAAATTTTAAGTTTTTTGATTTTTAAATTAATTTTAAAATTAAAAATTTTTTAAATTTGGTAAGAAATTTAATTTTTTTTTCATAAATTATGAGAAATTTAAAGGAAACTAAATTTTCTATTTTCCATAAATTTCAATTGCAGTAGAAATTCTATTTAAGTTTGATAATTCAGTATTTTAGCTAAATGAGTTTCGAAAGCCTCAAACCCTCTATCGAAATTGCAATATACATTTCCATTTTATTTAATGTTTCATGTATTTTGAAATAATAGAATATTCTATAAAAATATTGATTTTTAGATTTTAATGGATTTTAAAAATATGTAAATAATTATAAATATTAAAATCTATAAAAGTTATTTTGCATTTAGATAATATTTTCAAGATTTAAAATATTTTAGATAAAATACCCTTATATTAAAGAAATCTAAATTTCTACTTTTCCCTAAATTTAATTGCAGTGAAATTTATTTAAGTTGATAACTATATTTAGCTAAATAGTTTTGAGAAAGCACTCAAACCTCTAAAACGTCAATATGCAATAAAATACATTTAACATTTTATTTTAATGTTTCATGTATTTTGAAAATAATAGAATATTCTATAAATATTGATTTAAGATTTTAATGGATTTTTAAAATGTAAATAATTCATAATATTCAAAATGTTTAAAACTTATTTTGCATTTACGATTCAAGGCTTTTCAGATTTTGAAAAAAAATTTTTAATAAAATACCTATGAGTAAAGAAAATCATAAAATTTTGCTTTTCCATAATTTAATGCAGTGAAATTATATTTAAGTGTGATAACCTAAGTTTTGCAAATGAGTTTTCTAAATTTCATGCGAGAAATTCTTTAAAAGTTTGATAACTATATTTTAGCTAAAAATGGTTGCCAGAAAAGCACTCAAACCACTCTAAAACGTCGAAATATGCAATAAAATACAATTTTAGCACATTTTCTGAGTTTTTTAATGTTTCATGTTTTTTTCGAAAATAATAAGACATATTCTATAAAAATATTGATTTTTATAGATTTTTAATGAGATTTTTAAAAATATGTAAAAAATTTTCATAAATATTCAAAATGTATAAAACGTTATTTTTTTAATTTAATTGAATTCTATTTAAGTGGATAATCTAATATTTTAGCTAAAAAGGTTTTGGCAGAAAAGCATCAAACCGTTAAAACTAATAAAAAAATCATTTTATCACATTTTAATATTTTATTTTATTATTTTGAAAATAATATGAATATTCTATAATATTAAAGATTATGATTTTTAAAATAAATAAAAATCAATGTTAAAAACGTTATTTTCATTTACGTTAAGGATTTTCAAGATTTTGAAAAAATTTTTTTATAAACCTATGGTAAAAAAATTAAAATTTTCTTACTTTAATTCAATTGTAAATTCTATTTAAAGTGTGATAACTGTATTTGCTAAATGAGTTTGCAGAAAAGCACTCAAACTTAAAACGTCAAATGCAATAAAATAATTTACACATTTGCTTATGTTCGTTGAATATATAATATCATAAATGATTTTATAGATTTTAATGGGATTTTTAAAAATATGTAAATAATTATAATATTCAAAATGCTATAACGTTATTTATTGCATTTTTACGATTAAGTTTCAATAATTTTCTGAAAAACTATTTTAATAAAATCACCTATAGTAAGTTTCCAAAAAAATCTAAAATTTTGTTACTTTTCCCATAAATTTCAATTGCAGTAGAAATTTATTTAAAGTGTGATAATCTAAGTATTTTAGCTAAAAATGAGTTTTGCAGAAAGACTCAAACCTCTAAAACGTCGAAATGCAATAAATACGATTTTACACATTTTTTGATTTTTAATGTTTCATGTATTTTTGAAAATAATTGAATATTAAATAATATTGATTTTAAGATTTTTAATGGATTTTTAAAAATATGTAAATAATTATATATATTAAAATGTATAAAACTTATTTTTTTGCATTTTTGACGATTTAAGGCATTTTAGGATTTTTAAAAAATTTTAATAAAATCACCTATGAGTAAATTCCTAAAGAAAATCATAAAATTTGTAACTTTTCAAAATTTCAATTGGTAGAAATTCTATTTAAAAGTTTGATAATTAGTATTTTAGCTAAAATAGTTTGCCAGAAAAGCACTCAAACCATTAAAACGTCGAAATGCAAAAAATACATTTTACATTTTTGAATTTTTAATGTTTCATGTATTTTGAAAATAATAGATATTCTATAAAATATTGATTTTAAAGATTTTAATGGGATTTTATAAATATGTAAATAATTATAAATATTCAAAATGTTATAAAACGTTATTTTTGCATTTGACGATAAGGATTTTCAAGGATTTTGAAAAATATTTTTAATAAAATACACCTATGAAGTAAAGTTTCCTAAAAGAAAATCTTTAAAATTTTGCTTATTTTCCATAAATTTCAATTGCAGTAGAAATTTATTTAAAGTTTGATAATCTAGTATTTTAGCTAAAAATGGTTTTGCAGAAAAGCACTCAAACCCTCTAAAACGTCGAAATATGCAATAAAATACATTTTACACATTTTTGATTTTAATGTTTCATGTATTTGAAAATAATAGAATATTCTATAAAATATTGATTTTTAAGATTTTAATGGGATTTTAAAATATGTAAATATTCATAATATTCAAAATGTTATAAAACGTTATTTTTTTGCATTTTTTGATT
>WNWK01035485.1:0-19740 GCA_009830355.1 Cherax destructor | reverse complement strand
ATCCAAAAGGGCAAGAAAAATTTTTGGGGAGGGGAAACAGATGCCAGATTTTTTAGCAAGCAAAAAGGGTGTTGTGCTCAGAACACATTCCGGGGGCCCCCTTTTCAGTTTGGGAAAAAATTGGGGGGTTCTTTAAATAACCGGCCCCAAATGCCCAAATTTAAAAATTTTAAGAAAAAATGAAGGGGTCCGGGGCCCCAAGGAGGGGCCCTCCCAAGTTATTATTCCCCGTTTGTATGCCTTCTCAAGGTCGGTATGATAACCAAGGGTTTCCCCCAAAGGCTTTAAAAAAAATATATTATCCAAGCCAGAAAGGGGGTCAATGGCAAGGGGGGCCCTTTTAGGAAAACCATATTGACTAGGGGGGACTATTGTCTTTTAAATACCACATCAAACGTTAAACAAATTTTTCCCCACCCCCTTTTCAAAGTGGAAAGGGAGGGGTAGTAAAATTCCCCGTAGTACCTGGTTTTGAAAAGGGGAAAAAAGGGAAACCCCCCGGGGAAGAACTCGCGCCAAAAGGAAAAAACCCCAAAAGGAAAAGAAAACCCAAAGTAAATCTGAAACCCCAAAAAGAATATTATGCCGTCGGGCAGCTCTGATATCGGAAAACAGAGAGTTTCCCTTATTCTTAAAGGGGAAAAAAGGGTTTTGTTTTTCAAAAAGAAAAATTTTGGTTTTTAAATCCGGGCCAATTTTAAAAAAAAGGAACGAGGGGGAAGATGGGCCCCGAAAAAAGAGAGATAAACCCCAAACCAGTCCAAGGGGGGTGCTATATAAACCAAAGAAAACCGGGAAGAAAAGGCTTGCCCCCCCAGCACAAGCAGGGGGACCCCCCAAGGGAATTTTAAAATCCCTTTTAAGGGGGGGAAGGGGAATGAAACCCGGGGTTAAGACAGAGGAAAAAAAAAATTTAAAAATTTTAATTTGGAGAGAGAAGAACCCTCATGAACAAAAATAAGTTGAAAAAGCCCCCGCAGGGGGTACGAGGGGAAATCGAAGGGGAAAAAAAGGGGTGTTTGGGAAAACCGTCATTGCCGGGAAACCCCCGGGAGTCTGGAAATTGGGGAAAAACAGATGGACGTCGTGCAAAGAAAGGAGTTCGGGGGTTAAAAAAGGGGGGGGGGCCCGTATTTAAAACATGGGGGGAAAAAAAAGAAATCCCCCAATTTTTTTTAAAAAATAAAAATTTTTAAACCCCAGGGGTTGGAAATCCCAACTGAACCCCAGGAGCCCAAAAAACCCCCCCCCTAAAAAAAAGGGGGGAAAATCGAATCAGAATGGGGGGAAAAGGGGGAAAAAACCCCAAAAACAACTTTTAAAATAATGCTCGAAAAAAGGGGAGAAAAGAACAGTTTTATACCACTTATTGGGGATCAACCCGCATGTACGCAGGAAGAATGAACAAAGAGCCGATCTGGTATGTGAATGACCAGTAAGATAAGAATATTAATCTCTCATTAAAGGTTCCATCCCGAAAAGGTGGATACTTACAGAGTAAACAAATTTTTCAAACAGACCCATTATTATTATAACGTTATATTGCTTAAACCAGGTTATACAGTCTACTAGGAAAAACTGGGAGAGCAACACCTGAAGCTCATCCTAAGCTACCCTGAGGCCTTGGATATTCCACTGCAAATAAGCCATGATTTATGAAGAGAATACAACAAAGGCAGAGATCTATGACTGAGAATAGAAAACCACGTTGAAATGCTGAGATTCAGGCACTATGATGGTGAATGCCGTAATGCAGAAAGAGGTGCAGACGGAGATGAGAAGAGAGGAGGGAATCAGAGGAGTGAACGACTGACTGTCTGAATATTCACTCTGCGATAGCTTCCTCAGCTGCTCAGTCAAAAAGACACAGGATGGACCACATTAGAGATGGAAGGAGGAGGGGATGTCAATCGGGAAATTGCCATGGACCGTACCAAAGCAGGGTGAGGAAGACGAAACTGGGTTAAGGGTCAGAGGACAGGAGTGGAACCCGGGAAGGGGCAGAGGAAGAAACTGGAGGGGACAGACAGGTATTGAACGAGGAGGATGAACCTCCACACATGTAATTGGATGGTGAACTAGTTGGAGAGAAACCAGGCATAGAACCCGGGAAGGGAAAATGTGCAGAGAAGGGAAGGAGGGAGACTCCAGAGTTTCAACACATGCATGTCGGATCTCTGAAAAGAGGTGGTAGGGAGGTGGTATTGATGAGGGCATGTATTACAGAACTGTGCGGTGAGCAGAGGAAAGGGTGAGGACAGAGAGGGTGCCGAGTGTAGGGACCCCCTGAGGAGCCAAGAACAGCAAAAGACAGGTGACTGAGGATGGGGGGCGAGACCACAGAGAAAGCCGCAGAGCTGGGACCCTGCAGAGCGGGAAGTTTAACAACGAAGGAGAATAGAAATACACGGAGTCTCCTTGAAGACGATGATACAGATTATAGCATATGAGAAGCCTTCCTCCGCCCTCTGGCACAACGATTTCCGCTCATTTAGGTAAACTTGACAATGGCAAGAGTAAGATGGATGCGCCTCACGACAGTTACAAGAGAGTGTGACTACATGGGAGGATTAAGTACGGTTGGTAAGCACCATGACTGGCAGATTTAATACGGACCCGTGCAATACGCCTGCTGATGACCAAAACGCCAGCAGTTTCTGCACTGTTGGGGTGGTGCAGTGGATCACTGAACTTGTAAACGAGATCCGCACGTAGACTAAGGGCGGAAGGTCACGGCACGAATGTTAAGCCGAAAGCAATACGCGCCGACACGCCCTCACTTCTTTTGCCGCTATATCGTAAAAGCGCCACGCGAAAGAGATCCGGAGTCATGCCTTCACCAGAATGTCATCACCGCAGTTTTGGAAATTTGCTGGACAATGGTGCAAGAATAAAAGTGCCACTACAAGTGTTGAGAGAATGATGTTTCTTCACAGTGACAGGGAGTAGCATCTATGGACGGGCAGAGAAAGATCACGCGCTGGTCAGCATTCTGAACCGGTAACGATGGTGTGCCACTTTGGAGAGCGTGATAGGTGATGCCCTGCCCACAGAAAGTAGATGCTGCATAATCACCAACATCGAAAGATATAGGCAGAAGTGATCTCAGAGTGTAAAAACTTAGTCCACGGGTAGTGTGAATATGCGCTTCATGTGTATGTGCATCTGCTTCAATGCTTCTGGAGAGATGCATGAGAAGGAAGTAAACAGCACGTCATGTAAGGGTCTTGGTAGTTTAGATGGACCAGAATTATCCGTCATGTGGACAGGTACAACCCGAAAAAATGCCGAACAGTAGAGGGAAGCCGGAAGCAAAGTCAGAGAAGAGTGAAAGTCAGATCGACTGTGGTAAATGCCGTCTGCATACCTGAAGTAGGTGACGAATCGGCACCAGCGAGAGGTACGGGGGGATTGGGAAATGCCCCCAAAAAAGGTCCGATAACGAGGCCTCAGAAAAAGGGGGAGAAAGTTAAGGCCCCGGGGGGGAAAAGGGTTTACGGATTGGGGGCGTCCATTTAGGTTCCTTTTTCTTTTTTTTTAAAAAAAAGAAAAAAAAAAAAAAAGGAGGGGGAAAGGGGGGAAAAATTTTGGAGGAATGAAAAGGGGGGAAAACCCCCCCCCCTTTGAGGGCCTCAGCACCACAAGAGTGCAGATGGCTGGGAACCCCGGCCCTACCCCACCCTTCATGCCCCCCAAACCAGCAATCCGGGGGGGCAACCTTACATCCACCGAGCCACCCCGGCGGGCGAAAGAGAGGGCGGCCCGGGCACCCGCCACAAAGCATACCCCCTTGACCACCACCCCCCGGGGAAAAAAAGGGGGGCCTCAAGAGATACACCTGTCGCCCGGGGATACACCTGTCGCCCGAAAAAACACCCAAAGGCACCCCCCCGGGGACCAAGGGGTCCCGGGCATCCCCGGGATCCAAAATTCCAAAACCCAAAAACACCATCGCCAAGAACCCCAATCAAATGGGATGGACCATGGTACCCTTCCCCCATCTAAAACCCGAATGCCTGTGGAGAGAATCCTACAGGCAAAAAAAACGAAGGGGAAAAAGGGAGGAATGAGGGGGAGGAAGAAAGGGGAAAAAGGGGGGATGGGGAAGATGGGATAGGGGGGGGGGATTGGGGGAAAATTTGGTCTGAGGAAGAAGACCAGGGGGCCAATTCCCCAGACCAAAAGCCTTTTCCCCCCACGACAAAGCCCCCCAAAAAGGTATTTATTCCTATAACTTAGTCCGTATTTTGTTTTTCTAGCCAGTGCCTACTTCCGTATTCCAGACAGACTGGCCCATTTGAGAAGCTTCCCCGATTTTTCGCCTTTATCTGTTGAAGAAGCCTCTCTCTCCTCAGATTACATCTTTCTTTTTTTTCCTTAAATATGCCTTGAGTATACCTCAAGTGAGACAGAGTTAATCCTTATTTTGATCATAGGGAAATGCTAAAAACCCGGGAAGGGGTTATATAGCAGGAAGAATTTAGCTTTTGACGGAAGTGTGGTGGGGTTTATAACAGGGAATTTTAGCAGTGGGGAAAAAAAAAGGTTCAGTCCCACATCGGCCCCCCTTTTGGGAACGGCATTGGGGTGAGCCCCGTAGTCCCCCAAAAAAAATTCTGAAAAACATACGAAAATGGGGTAAAGGGTAAATCACCACAGTGCTGCACCATGACGGCAGTGGTGGTGAGGCGTCAGTCACCACAGTGCTGCACCTGACGGCAGTGGTGGTGGGGCGTCAGTCACCCGTGCTGCACCATGACGGCAGTGGTGGTGGGCGTCAGTCACCACAGTGCTGCACCATGACGGCAGTGGTGGTGGGCGTCAGTCACCACAGTGCTGCCCCATGACGGCAGTGGTTGGGGGCGTCAGTCACCACAGTGCTGCCCATGACGGCAGTGGTGGTGGGGCGTCGTCACCACAGTGCTGCCCATGACGGCGGTGGGGTGAGGCGTCATCCCGTGCTGCACCATGACGGCAGTGGTGGTGGGGCGTCGTCCCACAGTGCTGCACCATGGGCAGTGGTGGTGGGCGTCAGTCACCCAGTGCTGCACCATGACGGCAGTGGTGGTGAGGCGTCGTCACCCAGTGCTGCCCATGACGGCGTGGTGGTGAGCGTCAGTACCACAGTGCTGCACCATGACGGCAGGGGTGGTGGGGCGTCATACCACGTGCTGCACCATGACGGCAGTGGTGGTGGGCGTCGCCCCAGTGCTGCACCATGACGGCAGTGGTGGTGAGGCGTCAGTCACCACATGCTGCACCATGACGGCAGTGGTGGTGAGGCGTCAGTCACCCTGCTGCACCATGACGGCAGTGGTGGTGAGGCGTCAGTCCCACTGCTGCCCAAACGGCGTGGTGGTGAGGCGTCGTCACCCATGCTGCACCATGACGGCAGTGGTGGTGAGGCGTCAGTCCCACATGCTGCACCATGACGGCAGTGGTGGTGAGGCGTCAGTCACCACATGCTGCACCATGACGGCGTGGTGGTGGGCGTCAGTCACCCATGCTGCACCATGACGGCAGTGGTGGTGGGCGTCAGTCCCCAAAGGCTCCCCTGAGGGCGGGTGGTGGTGAGGCGTCAGTCACCCCCCTGCTGCACCAGCGGCGTGGTGGTGGGGCGTCAGTCACCACATGCTCCCATGACGGCAGTGGTGGTGAGGCGTCGTCACCACATGCTGCACCTGACGGCAGTGGTGGTGAGGCGTCAGTCACCACATGCTGCACCATGACGGCAGTGGTGGTGAGGCGTCAGTCACCACATGCTGCACCATGACGGCAGTGGTGGTGGGCGTCAGTCACCACATGCTGCACCATGACGGCAGTGGTGGTGGGGCGTCAGTCACCCATGCTGCCCATGACGGCAGTGGTGGTGGGCGTCAGTCACCACATGCTGCACCATGACGGCGTGGTGGTAGGCGTCAGCACCACATGCTGCACCATGACGGCGTGGTGGGGGGCGTCAGTCACCCATGCTGCACCATGACGGCAGTGGTGGTGGGGCGTCAGTCCCCAATGCTGCACCATGACGGCAGTGGGGGTGACGTCAGTCACCACACTGCTGCACCATGACGGCAGTGGTGGTGAGGCGTCAGTCCCCACTGCTGCACCATGACGGGTGGTGGTGAGGCGTCGCCCCAACACTGCTGCCCATGACGGCTGGTGGTGGGCGTCAGTCCCACTGCTGCCCATGACGGCAGTGGTGGTGAGGGCGTCAGTCACCACATGCTGCACCATGACGGCAGTGGTGGTGAGGCGTCAGTCACCACACTGCTGCACCATGACGGCAGTGGTGGTGAGGCGTCAGTCACCACACTGCTGCACCATGACGGCAGTGGGGGGAGGCGTCAGTCACCACACTGCTGCACCATGACGGCAGTGGTGGTGAGGCGTCAGTCACCCACTGCTGCACCATGACGCAGTGGTGGTGAGGGCGTCGTCACCACACTGCTGCACCATGACGGCAGTGGTGGTGAGGCGTCAGTCACCACACTGCTGCACCATGACGGCAGTGGTGGTGGGGCGTCAGTCACCCACTGCTGCACCAGGGCGCAGTGGTGGTAGGGTCACCCACACTGCGCACCATGCGTGAGTGGTGAGCGTCAGTCACCACACTGCTGCACCACGATGGGGGTCAGTCACCACACCTGCCCCAAACGATGGTGGTGGGCCCAGTCACCACACTGCACCATGACGCAGGTGGTGGCGTCGTCACCACACTGCTGCCCCAAACGATGGTGTACAGTCACCACTCCTGCACCAAGGGGATGGGGGTGGCCAGTCACCCCTCCTGCACCACGATGGTGTCAGCCCCAACCTCCTGCACCACGATGGTGCAGTCACCACCTCCTGCACCACGATGGTTGCACCACACTCCGCACCACGATGGTGTCGTCCCACACCCTGCACCCGATGGTGTCGTCACCCCCCTGACCACGATGGTAGTGGTGGTGAGGCGTCAGTCACGACATGCTGCATCATGATGGTGGGCGTCAGTCACCACATTCCACCATAATGGGGGGTTGGGGGTCAGTCACCACACTGATCCCCAATAATGGTAAATGAGGTGTCAGTCACCCCCTGCTGCATCATGATGGTAGTTATGGTGAGGCGTCAGTCACCACACCTCCCGATGATGGCAGTGGTAGTGAGGCGTCAGTCCCAGGCACCTGCGACCTGCCCAAACTGAGCTGTGGTTCGTACGTCAGTTTGCGTGGGGCCCGGCAGTAAACCCTTTGATCAGACCCTGATCTACCATACCGGTCTCAGCCCGACCCGCGGGGGCGTTGACCCCGACCCCTCCAGGTAAACACTGCCACCGATGGAGTGGGGTAAGGCGTCAGTCACCCCCTGCTGCACCACTGGGGTCTCAAGCCACGCACATGGTTCCAAATTTCATAAATATGAATTACAAAAAGTCTGAAAATACCGAAATTCCCTGGTGGAGAAGTGGAACGAAGCGAAGATTATAGTAATATTCGGGGAATGCTAAAACAGTAAGGACATCCTTCTCAGGGATGAGGGGAAAAAGGTTTGATAGGAAAGAAAGGCAGCGGGAAAATCTGAATCAGAGCACTTCAACATCAAGGAACCCCCACCAAGGGAAGAAAACTATATTATACTAAGTGTGAGATCATAATTCAGTACAAGGAAATTATATATAAGATTTTATTACCATCAACAGGAAGAATAAAGAACAACCAATTTTATTTCTTGTGTAGTATACAAAATGTAGAACACAAAAAAAATATTGGAAAGGGCAAAAATGGAAACTCAGAAAACAGATGAGCAAGGTACTTTATATGCATGTACAAAAGTCCCAGGGGGCTAGAAAAGAAACTTTAAAAACATGCAATGATCGAGTATTTTATCTTATAGAGAAGTGAATTTTTTCCTCTAAAGGCAGGGACTTAAAAAAGTACTTTCAAAGAAAATGAGCGTCCTCACCTTCCGTAACTACCATAAAAAAATTTGAGAAAAAAAGCAAATCAAACCAGCTTTATTCACCCTTTACTCCCTCCCACTGAAGGAAAAATAACACAATGGGCGGGTTTCTGCAGTGATGGGAGAAATGGAAAGAAAATGGGGAAACCCCATCCTGGGGCGCCTGGGGCACATTTTCCACGCCAGCCTCAATGAATACCAATGTGTCCTACCACCACTATCCGCCCCCACACTTCCAGTGATGTGGCAGGGGGCTAAGGGAGAAAGTTTTCTTCAGGGTGGAAAATTGATAATATTATTATTATTATTATTACACTTTTACTCCACCCAATCACTGTTTTGCCATTATTATTATAATCAAGAGCTAAACCACAAAGGCCATAAACGAGGGCAGGAGGATGGGGAAAGGGGGAGGGATGATTATTAAGTTATGGAGTCGGGGCAGTGGATAGTGCAGGGATAGGGGGTAGCAAGAGATTGGGGTGAAGACTGAGGGAAGGGGGTTGAGGCATCATCTTCAGAGTTTGTGAGTAAATCAGTTGTTAAAAAAGTAAAAGAAAGTCTGAATAGGAGGGTCCATCACAAAAAGGGGAAGGGAAAGAGCAGCAGAACAAAGACGACGTTGGAGGAAATTCTGCGTGCTTGCTGATATGGGGGCAGTCCAACATTTGACTAACAGACACTGAACCCCGAAATTGAGGGAAAGGCCTCTACATGAGATACCCATGAGTAAGAATGTGGCGAAGAAAGAAGAGGATCTAACCTCGACATTGGTGACAAGAAGGCCAGAAACCTATCGGTTTAAATAGAATGTTTTTTTTGCATCAGCCCAGCGTTTTGCCATGGAGGCGAAAGTGGGTGAAATGACTGCAAAGCCCTAAGGAACCCTCTATAGAAACTGGAAGGCATGCTTTGACTGTACAGCAGTATCTGCCTGTTCTTGCCCTGTATGTAAACTGACAAGGCCCCAACAAAACAATATCTTTGTGTTTGATAGAGGATATCGAAACCCAAAGCTGGATACAAGGGACTAGGGATGAGGTTATCAAATTCCGAAGCCTGTAAGGCACTAGGAGCCTAAACACCACAAATGGTGAAAGGGATAGATGCAATAGGGATAAGTGCTCAAAAGGAACAATTCATGTAAAAATGTTAAGGATAATAGTCTCTGAACGACACTGTCTGGAAACACTGCGGGAGTCCAGCAGTAAAACCCCTGAACCATCAGTGCACTTGATGGAGAATAAGCAAAGGGGTTTAAAAAAAGAGGCAGCCTCCAGGGTTGGCTAAGGGGGGAAAAGAAAAAACACGAACAGCAGGAACTCCCCAAAGGGGGGTTTGGGGAAAAAGTGAGATGCCACAAAACATAGAAAGGTACCCAAAAAAAGCAAGAGTGAATGAATAAACAGCAAAGGGACAAGTAAACGGGCGACGGACAAATAGGTGTTTCATTAATATGATTAGTTATATAAAGGATTGCAAAGGTTGAGAGGAACATAATACCCAAGGCAATGTGCATCATGGCGATCGGACAAGGATAGAATGTTTGCTTCTCTCGAGGTTCTCAACCAGTGATGAACGAAAAGCACCAACATAAACGTAATCCTGGTGATGGATGGGATAAAGGCTATAAGAGAGCAGGAGAGGCCGCCGAATATATCGGGGTCAGATAATCGAGATTCAAAAAAAATGGGAAAACCCAGCGAAGGTGGAAAACAATAAAAAAAGATGGCTAGGTTTTGGAGTTCACTTGCTATGACAAGTTCCATCACAGAGGAAATGAAAGGGTTTTCCCAGGAGAATCGATGGGCAAACGAAGGCCAAGGGAAAACCGGGCAAAAATGTTCTGGGGTACCAACCATATTGGTACAATGGATGACCAGAGGCCACTGAAATCTAAATGAAAAATTTGGTGAGTTTTACCATTTAAAATTTCCAGATGGTACGGTTAAACATGGTGGGGCGAAACTGCAATGAGGTGACAGCCCGCCCCTTTCGCTATAAAAAGTCATAAAAAATGACAAAATATTGAAGGAGAAAGATTGGGTCAATTAAGAGAAGTGTTGTCCCCAACACCCTGGATGATTTCAGCAAAAAGTCCGGGGGAAAACAATTGCAACCGACAGAAATGTTTCCCTTGGGGTTAGTTTTTGGAAAAAATGGGGATTGCTGCAGAGGCCCAAGCCAAGATATTATACCTCCAAGTTGTGTCTATCCTTCTCAAAGGGCAAAAAAATGGATAACCGGGTTATGAAAGTCATTAAGAATATACGTATCCCAAACACAGGGGTCAATGATGGCCCTTACAAAGCCATATTGACTAGTGAAAGACTATTGTGCATCTCTAAATACCACATCAAACGCCCTTTGGACGTTCCTCACCTTAAACTGCACTGGTAAGAGCAATGATAGTATGGGGATAATGTCCCTAGTACCCAGTTTGTGAAAAGGAGAACAATAGCAGATTTCCCCTGGGGAAGAACTCAGACCAAATAAGATTAAATAGTCTAAGGGACTGGGGCTTGACTGATGTAAAAAGCTGGCAAGAAAACTTTTGTCAGCTAACGATCGGCAAGCGGGAAAAAAAGGTCGGTCCAGAAGGGTAAGAATACAATTCCTTCGAAGAAAGCTAGGCTTTTAACTCACTGGCAGACTTAGAAAATGGAACAGGGGATAGATGGGGCCCCGAAAATATGGGCCAGATGGGGTTACCCAAATTTTAGTGGCAATGGCAAGGGGTGCTTTTATCCACCCAGCAACCCCCAAAACAGGAGCCGGGTTGGGGAGAATTTCCACTCAGTTTCCTTACTTTTTTCCCGACTGCACTCATGAGGAAGCCCAAGGAAGTAGAAACAAATCCGCCAAAGTGCGTTTTAGTCACGGATAACCAGCAAGCAATTCTCTCTTCTGCAAATCAAGGGGTCTTGGTTCTGTTGTACCCGTTCCCCCACGCGGGGGTTCCCACTGCCTGAGTACAAGCAGGAGACAACCAAGGCATGCACTTCTGAGAATGTTGCCCAAGGTTTGGTGTATAGAATGTAAAGCTGTGGTTAAGACTGAGGTCAGAACGGTAAAACCTCATCAATGGAGGACGGGGAAAGGGACCCATAAAAAGGCAGTAAGATGCGCATAAAGGTCCCAATTCCCCTGGTCAAATTGACAGCATGGGCTACGAGGAGGTGGAGAATATGAAGAAGTAAGGATGATTGGAAATGGTGAAGTCGAGGACAATTGAGGAAGAGCAGACAGAAAATCCATGCAAGAGAATCAAAAGGGGTTGGAGCACCATATTTAAACAAGGAGGGGAGAGAAGGAGAAAAGCCTCCAAGTAACGGGAAGTGGGTGGCGTGGAAAGAAACCAGAAAGGGCAACATCTGGGATAGACAATACCCGAGAAGGAGAGAGATACAAAGAACAGAGTGTATACCACTTATTCAAATGGATACGGGCTGCAGTGTAATGCAGAGAAGTATGAACAAAGAGCTGAGGGTATGAAATATCAGTGCATATAAGAAGAGCACCTTCATTAAAGGTTAAAAAGGGATGTAATATGGGCTTGTAAAAAAAATAACAGGGGAAATGAGAGAAACCCCTGAAGCTCACCCCAGTTACCCCTGGGGCTGCGGATATTCCATTGTAAATAAGCCATGATTTACGATGAAAAGACAAGAAAGCCGGGGAGATATCATGGACTAGTAGGGTTGAGTCGTGTGTGGAGGCAGCGGAAGACTTGTAAGCAACGAAAGATTGGGATGCTGCGAAGGAAGGTGGTGTGTAGATGGAGAGAGGGAGGAACCAGAGGGGGCACAGTGTCCATCAACGAGCCTTGCAATATATTCTGAGAAAGCTTAGCGTTTCAAGAAAAAGACACAGGATGTGGGACCACATTAGAGATGGAAGGGAGGGTGAGCAACAATCAGGGACGGGGGACTCACAACAGTGGGGGTGAGGAAAGGGAAAGAGGAAACTGTCAAGGGAGTTTGGGGGGACAGGAGTGGAAGCAACCTGGGAGGGGACAGGAGTGGAAGTGACCTGGGAGGGGGCAGAGGAAGAAACTTGGGAGGGACAGGAGATAAAGAGAACGAGAGGATGAATCCACACACGTAAAAAAAACCTAGGGAGGTGAGGAACTAGGCACAGAAACTGGGAAGGAAAATGTGGGGTTGGAAAAGGGGAAGGAGGGGTGAGAGGAGAGATTAACAATGGGGATTTTTGGTGGATTTTAAAAGTGAGAGGTGGTGAGGAGGAGGTGTTGGAAGAGCGTGTAGACAAAAAACCCCCTGAGTAGGGGAAGAGGTGAGAACAGTGGCCTGGTAGGGACCTAGGAGCCCGGGACAGCAAAGAATCTGAGACAGGGGTGACTGGGGGATGGGGTGACCACAGAGGAGCTGTGGGAGTTGGGACCCCGGGAAGTGGGGGGACATTTAGCAATGCGAGAATAGGGAAATACAGAGTCTCCTTGGGGAAAGGGGTAGATGAGAGACAGCCATAGAATTGGGAAACCTTCCGCCCCTTTAGACAATGGATTTTACACTCATTTAAGTAAACTGGGCAACGGCGAGTAAGATGGGTGCACCTCACGACAAAAGGCAAGAGGGAGGAAAACTACAAGAAGGGTTGGATGGCCCCGACCACAGACTGGGCATTTGGCCATGGACCTGCTATATTTTGCTGGATGACCAAAATGGCAGTTTCAACACTGCCGCAGTGTAGGGATCACCTTTCGAACTTGTAAACGGTGTCCCGCAATGTAGACCGAGGGCAGAAGTTCACGGGAGTCAAATGTTGCTTTACAATATTGCAAGGATATTGTCTTTTTTGACAGGCAGGGAGAACAAAAGTGTAAACTTTGAGGATAGGGAGATTTTGAGCCTGCTGCCCATAACACCACCACATGTCTGGGGAATTTTTTTGGACAATAGGTTTGGGGGAGAAATGACAGTACCATCAAGAATGAGAATTTTGTTTTTCAGGAGAGAGAGATCAGCTTGGCTAGCATTCTGGACCTATGGGTGCATGTGCCACCTTGAGAGCGTGAATAGAGATATCTTTACCCACATGGGAGGAGGGCCCTTTCCAATACTATGACAGAAAGATAGGCAGTAGAAGAAGTTTGTCTCAAAGTAAAAAACTTAGTCCATTGTGTAGTGTAAAAAAAGTGTTTAAGGAGTATGACGATTAAGTCGTTTCTGAGCTGAATGAGAATGAAGGACAAAGTATCATCATGTAAGGGTTTTGGCGTTTAGATGTGGGACCGTAGTTGGTCCAATGGTAAGGGCGAGCAACCCTGAAAATTGCCTCCCAGAGGGAGAAGAGAAGGGTTTGTCAAAGAAGAGCGGAGGTCAGACGTATCAAAGGGGCCAGTCAGAACCCCGTACCTGAAGTAGGGGACAACCGCACCAGCAAGAGGACAGGGGGATTGAAAGGTGGGGCCCCCAAAAGTGGTCCATGACCGAGGCAGGGTCAGAACAGGGTGTGATTTACGATGGGATCCATGGTTAGGTTACTTTTTTTTGTTTTTAGAAAAAAAGAAAAAAAGAAAAAGGAGGGAATTTTGGAGGGAAAAGCTCCTAGGAGGAAATGAAAGGGCGTGAATCTCCCTCCTCCGTTCCCCACGAGGACCTCAGCACGCAAGTAGTGGGAGATGAGGCATGGAACCCGTGCCATACCCTACCCTCTTCATGCTAGTAAACCAGCAATCCAGATAGCAAATCCCCACATCCACCAAGCCACCTCGTGGACAAAAGAGGGCAGCTGGACACCCGCCACAAAGCATACCTCCTTTGGACCACCACCCCCGGAAACCAAAAGGTGGCCTCCAGAGATACACCTGTCACCCAAGACACCAAAGCCACCCTGAAGACTTGGAGAGGGATCAGGACATCCCCAGGCGATCCAGATTCCATGGCAAACTACAACACCACCAAGAACCTCCATGGAATGGGATGGACCATGGTACCCTTCCCCCACGCCCAGGAACTAGAGAATGCCCATGGAGAGAAGAACTGTAAGAAATAGAAATGGGAAGGGAATAAGGAGGGATGAGGAGATATGGTGTGGCATGGGAAGGATAGGGAAGATGATAGAGGGGCATTGGGGATACTTAGGTCTAAGTTTACAAGAGTGTCCAATTCCTCAGACCGATAGCCTCTTTCACCACGACAAGGAGCCACCCTTAAAGAGGACTGTCTTGCCAGAAGGGTGCAGACGCACTTGATGGCCCTCGAAACCGTAACATCCCCCTCCTTCAGAGTGCAGGCACTGTACTTTCCACCTTTAGGACTCAACCGGCTGCTAACCCAGTTTCTGAATCCTCTATAAATGTTACCTTTGGTTTCAGACTCAACAGCAAGTCAAATAATAAAACCACCTGTCTCCACTAACTCCTGTCTAACATACTTCTCACAATCCTGTTGCATGTTCAAGCCCCAAGACTAAAACTTCCTTACTCCTCCCTCTTAATCAGCCTTAGGACGACCCCCTTCTCCTCCTTGCCTCTGCCCCAAATTTATATACCCTATACATCCTATTCTTCTCCATCCTCGTAAATGTCCAAAGCACCTTAAAAGCACCTTGTCAGTTATCTGAATAATAATTCTGATATCACCACACCACCTAATCTCCAAACTCCAAATTTTCTGCAAAATATTCATACCACACATTACCTTCAAACACAACATATCCACTGTCTCCAGCCTCCTCCTCAAGGTGGAACCTCTTCAAGATCCATACTTTAAACACACACAACAGTGACTCACGAAATCAACACACGATTGCAAACAAACCATACCACGGGTGGGGTTCGAACTCTAAACTGAGACCGTCGCGGTAAGCCACTTTACACGCGTCTAGAGTTTTGAGACTCTCTGACCGCGGGTTCGAACAACACACAAGTGTTGGGTATCACCAGACTGGTACATTTCCTTGCCTACATGAATCAAGTTCTTTGTCTCCACAGATACCTCAATGCACCACCCACTTCGTTAGTTCTTGTGGTTCACTGTATCTATAGAACTGATCTGCTGGAGAAGTTTACTCCTAAATATCTGAACACAACTTCCTCCATACTCCTCCATTTTAATATCGAATCTTTCCATTGGCTATATTTTCTTCATTAAATCCTTCCATCCCCTTCCTCCTTCTATGTTTACTAATAATTTCCTTTTTACATTCTCTCCAATATTACCAACCTTTTAAACTCTTCCGAATCTCCAATACAATGATCGCAAAACAACTGTAACAACTCCCACTTCGTACCAGATCACCATCTTTCACCCCACACCTCCCTAACACACTAGCGTTCACTTTTACAACCCCATCCAGCACATGTTAAACAACTATGGTGACATCACATCCCTAAGACCTAGTTTTACTGGAAAATAATTTCCTGTACATTTTAACTGCACCTCACTATCCACATAAAAGCTCTTTACTGCTTTAAGTACATTTGCATAATCAATTGCATTTGATTCTTCATCCCATCCTATCATACGCCTCTTTTTATTAAATCTATATCTGCAATGAGAAGTTCACTTTATCAAATATTAGTTCACTTGTGTGCCATAATATAAACAGTTGGTCTACACATCCTCTACCCTTCCTAAATATAAGTAATTAAAAGAAAGCAAGAACCTACAAGGCATACAGTGAGAAGGCAGGGAAGGATGCAGGGTATTGGGTAGCAACAAAGAGAGGGATGAGTATGAGGCATGGAGTGCAGCAGGGCAGTGGATAGTGGCAGGGGCATGGTAGCAAGAGATTATAGGAAGGGCACTCAGGAGGTTAGGCATTATTATCAGAGTTTGTAGTAAATCAGTTGCGTCAAAAAGTCAATGAGAGTGTCTCTGGGTTAAAGGAGGGTCAATCAGCAAGAAGGAAGGCAAAGCAGGGCAGTAGAGCGGTGACGACGAGTAAATCTGCGTGCACATTGATAGAGTGGGCAGTCCAACAGAATGTGGCTAACAGACACTAGACCTGACAAATTCTCACAGAGTGGAACAGGGCACCTCTCCATGAGAGATACCCAGTAAGACAAGTGTGGCCACGCAAAGACGAGAGAGTAGTCTCATATCGTCGACATCGATGACAAGAAGACTGCCAGAAACCCCATACTGGTTTAATACTGTAGCGTTTGTTATGAAGCAGATCAGACCAACGTTGTTGCCAACAGGTGTGAAGGTGCGTAGTAATTACATCAAAATAGTCTGTGAAAGGAACACCTCCATATGAAACTGGGAGGTCATATACCGCTTAACGCACAGCACTGTCTGCCTGTTCATTGCCCTGTACTTCAACACATCTGAGGACCCAACAAATACTTCATCTTTATGCTTGCTAGAGATAAGAAGTAACCGAAGTTGATAATAATAATCCAGGGATAAGGTGTATCAAATTTTCGTATAGTCAGCACTAAGGAGCCCGAGACGACCACAAATGATGACACTGGAATAGATGCAATACGGATAAGGTTATGAGAATGACATATTAACGAATATAAAATATTTAGTCGACAATAAATTTCTACATGTTAAGTCTGGAAACACTGCTAGAACCTGATGCTGTCAGAGACTTAGAACCATCAGTATTATCAGATAAGAGAATGAGATCGGCAAGTTAAGAACGGAGGAGCTTTGAGAAATTTAGGCAGTTGGGCTTCCGCACATGGCAGTGGAAAGAACAGAACGAACCATCGGAACTTCCCAAGGGGTAGGGAAAAGTGAGATGCTACATGAACATAGAAAGGTGGTAACTGAAGAGAAGACAAGAGCGAAAGTAGGCAAAGTGAAAAGGGACGGAGTAAACAGGGCTACGAACAAATAAAGAATGTATACTAACATCAGTGACTATCCTATATATGGAAGGATTGTGGAGGTCATGAGAGCGAACATAATACTGAAGGCAATGAGCATCACGGCGATCGGTCAAGGATGGAATATTCGCCTCTGCACAGAGGCTCTCAACCGGTGAAGAGCGAAAAGCACCGAGGCATAAATGTAATCCCTGGTGATGGATGGGATCAAAACTAGAGATAGTAACAGGAGAGGCCTTTGAATACATCTGATCACCGTAATCAAGTGTCGATAAAATACGGGCTGAATGTAGTCGAAGGAAAGTGCTATGATCAGCCCCCAATGAAAGATGAGCAAGGATTTTAAGGAGGTTCAGCCGGCTATGACAAGTTGCCTTCACAGAGGTAATGCGAGGTTTTCAGGATAACCTACAGTCAAACAGAAGGCCAAGAAACCTGACCATATGATCGGCAAGTGGAGAGAGTTGCCTCCAGTCCCAGAAGTGTAAAAGGCACATTATAAAATTCTTCTCTGATAGAAGAAAAGTCTAAGGGCTCTAACTCTCTAGCAGTGTTGCGGTTAGGTCCTTGCCCAACATTTTATAGAGAAATATTCCAAGGTTTCACTTAATATTAGCGATTTCTACACTAATAGCTAAAGTATAGATTTCCGACTTCATATTATAATCTGACCTCATGTATCATGATACTAGGATGTTACCTTTTATTTTCATAGGTTTGTTAATGTAAATGTTTTGAATTGTATTAGTTAGGCTTTTATTATGTGTGGTCTACGCAGAGTGGGAAACCACTAGTTGGAATGCCGGGTACTTGTTTAGGTACCAGCTGGCCTCCCCTCAGTCATGTGACCCTGACCTGACGAGCTTATCACGGCTTGGTACAGGCAGTAGGTTCACGCACAAATTGCTCATTGCTTTATAATTTGTTCATGAGTGCAACCATGAACAGACGTAAGTAAATTTACTTACATGATTCATTACTTTGTAACTAGTGAATTAATTACCATTGTACCTTGTTCAGCTATCAAAACTTTGGGGCCCAGTCTCTGGACCCTATATATACCTCTGTAATCTGCAAATACCTTTGTAACTTGTCATGATTGTGACCATCTGAGTTCATTACCTTTGTAACTTGCTCAGCTATCAAACTTTGAGGTCCAGTCCCTGGACCCATTATGTACCTCTGTAATCTTTTGACTACCGCCCACAGGATGGGTATGGGGTGCATAATAAAGATATCAAACTAACACGCACCCTCTCCCAACAGGGAGTAGGTTCACTCACTCTCACAAGCATAGTCATACGCTCCTTCTCAGTAGGTTTGGGAGTTATTCAACCTTCAAGAGGTTTGAAGTCCCTAGTATGGTTTGAACACGTTATTCTACCTTAAAGAGGCTTTGTTTAAGTTCTTAATATGGTTTGAACAAGTTATTGAACACTGTCTATTTATCCTCGACTTAGTGATAGCTGGTATTAGTCAAGATTATGTGGTTTTTACTTTAACAAAGACTTCTGAATCATTGGGTCATAAGATAATGTTTTTGAAGTTTCAACTGGAATTTAATACACCTCAGCCTTGTTGAAGCAATAGTCTGTTATAATATGGTGAAACTTTCATATATAGTGTATCTTGAGGTTTTATATTGCAGAAGAGAATTTTATATCACATGCTGAATTATATGAATCCTTATAGTATATTAAATGTCACAATTTCACTCTGTTGGATCAATCTCCCCAAAAATACCTTATACTGAAATGATTTTCTCTGACTGTGAAAAGAGCAAAGCACAATTAAATATCTTAAGGGGCCAAAACAGGCCTCGAGGAAATGCCCTTATCATAACAAGCACTTTCAGGAAAAAAACGAGGGAATAGATGGAGCCCCTGAGAAATATGGACCAGATGATCACCAATTTCAGTTGCAACATCAAGAGGGTTTGCTATATCGACACCAGCAACCTGAAGAATAGGAGCCGGGTCAGAGAAGTATTTACCACTCAGTTTCCATACTTTTTCCAGACTGCACTCATAGGGAAAGCCAGTGACAGTAGAAACAATCCCGCAGCAAGTGCATTTAGTGTCAGGGATGACACGGCGAAACGACCACTCTCTTCTGCTTAAAATCAAGGAGTCTCTCTCTGGTTTTGTTGTACCGGTACATGCCACACTCAGAGCATTTCAAACTTACTGCCCAGACAAAGCAGACCACCACCAAGGCACGCACTTCTGAGAATACTTGCCTGAGGTTTGGGGTATAGAATGTGAAGCTGCGGTTAAGACTGAGGTCAAGAAGAGGTGTAAAATCTCATCAATGGAGGACAAAGGTCCCAATTCGCCAGGTCAAATTGGCAGCATCTAGCGAGGAGGTGGTGAATGCAAAGGAGAAGTAAGGATGATTGGAAAATGATCGCTGTCATGCAAGTCCAGGAGGACAGACCAGGTTAAGTTTAATACAGTTGAGGAAGAGCAGACCGACAGATGGATGCAAGAGAGCAACTGAGTATGAGGATCAAAACGGGTGGGAGTACCCATATTTAGAGCATTGAAGGGGAGAGAAGGGAGAAAAACCTCTAACAGTGAGAGCCCCCAAAGAAAATGGTGGGCATTAAAATCGCCAAGTAACAGAAGTGGTGGCATTATTATTATTATAATCAAATAGAAGTGCTAAACCACAGGGGTCATACAGCGCTGCAGGTTATTGCAGGATGCAGGGGGAATGGGTTTTAAGAGGGAGATGGATGATTAGTAGGGGATGGAGTGCAGCAGGACAGTGGATAGTGCAGGGAGAGAGGGTAGCAAGAGATCGAGATAGGAGGGACTGGGGGGAGGTGCTAAAGGTATAACCTTCAGAGTTTGTGTAGTAAGTCAGTTTCTGTCAAAAAGTCAACGGGGAGTCAGGATTAAAGGAGGGGCCATCAGCAAGAAGGGGAAAGGGAAAGAAAGGGTCTAGAGCGAAGACCCGTTTGGGGGTAAATTCTGCACGCTAGTTGA
>WNWK01035484.1:0-19741 GCA_009830355.1 Cherax destructor | reverse complement strand
GTGATAAGTGGTGGTGGTGGTGTGGTGGCCCAAATGGTGGTGGTGGGGTGGGGCCCAAGTGGGGGTGGTAGTGGTAGTGGTGGAGAGGGTGGAAGTGGTGGTGGTAGTGGTGTTGGTTGTGGGGTGGAAGTGGTGGTGGTTGTGGTGGTTGTAGTGGTGGTGGGGGTGGAAATGGTGGATGGGTGGAGGTGGACGTGGTGGTGGTGGGAGTGGTGGTGGGGGTGGAAGTGGTGGTAGTAGTGATGGTGGGGGTGGAAGTGGTGGTGGTAGTGGTGGTGGGGTGGAAATGGTTGTGGTAGTGATGGTAGTGGTGGTGGTGGTAATGGCTGTTAAATGGTGGTGGGGTGGGGTCGAAGTGGTGGTGGTAGTGGTGGTAGTGGTAGTGGTGGAGGGGGTGGAAGTGGTGGTGGTAGTGGTGTTGGTTGTGGGGGTGGAAGTGGTGGTGGTAGTGGTGGTGGGGGTGGAAGTGGTGGTAGTGGTGGTGATGGTAGTGGTCGTAGTGGTGGTGGTAGTGGTGGTGATGATGGTAGTGGTGATGATGGTAGTGGTGGTGGTGGTGGTGATGATGGTAATAGTGGTGATGGTATAGTGGTAGTGGTGAATGATGTAGTAAATGTGGTGAGGTGGTGGTGTGGTGTGGTAATGGTGGTAGTGATGGTGGTGATGGTGGTGGTGGTGGTGGTAGTAGTGGTACTAGTGACAGTGGTGATGATGGTGGTAGTAGTGGTGGTGGAGGTAGTGGTGATGGTGTTAGTGGTGATGGTGATGGTAGGGGTGGCAGTGATGGTACTGGTGGTGATGGTGGTGGTAGTAGTGGTGGTGGTAGGGGTGATGGTGGTAGTGGTAGTAGTGGTGATGGTGACAGTGGTAGTAGTGATTGTGGTAGTGGTGGTGATGGTGGTGGTAGTGGTGGTGATGGTGGTGGTAGTGGTGGTGATGGGGTGGTAGTGGTGGTGAGGTCGTGGTGGTAATGGTGGTAGTAGTGATGGTGATGGTGGTAGAGGTAGTAGTGGTGGTGGTGGCGGGGTGGTTGTGGTGGTGGTAGGGGTGGTAGTGGTGATAGTAGTGGTAATGGTGGTTGTGGTGATGATTGTGGTGGTGATGGTGGTGGTGGTAATGATGGTAGTAGGGGTGGTGGTGGTTGTGATAGTGGTGGTGATAATGGTGGTGGTGACGGTGGTGATAGTGGTAGTAGGGGTGATGGTGGTGGTGATAGTGGTGATGGTGTTGATAGTGGTGGTGGTAGTGATGATGGTGGTAGTGTTGATTGTGGTAATAGAGGTGATGGTAGTGGCAGTGGTTTTGGTGATAGTAGTGGTTGTGGTGGTGGTGGTGGTGACAGTGGTGGTAGTGGTGATGGTGGTGGTAGTGATGATTGTGATAATGTTGGTGATAGTGGTGGTGGTAGTGGTGAAGGCGATGGTGGTTATGGCGCAGTTGTGATATTTACGGAGTACTGTGTCCACGTAGGTCACTCAGTACTGTGACCACGTAGGTCACTCAGCACTGTGACCACGTAGGTCACTCAGCACTGTGACGACGTAAGTCACTCAGCACTGTAACCACGTAGGTCACTCAGCACTGTAATCACGTAAATCACTCAGCGCTGTAACCACGAAGGTCACTCAGCACTGTGACCACGTGGTCACTCAGCGCTGTAATCACGTAGGCCCTCAGCACTGTAATCACGTAAATCACTCAGCGCTGTAACCACGAAGGTCACTCAGCACTGTGACCACGTAGGTCACTCAGCGCTGTAATCACGTAGGTCACTCAGCGCTGTAACCACGAAGGTCACTCAGCACTGTAGCCACGTAGGTCACTCAGCGCTGTAACCAGTGGTCACTCACACTGTGACCATGGAGGTCACTCAGCACTGTAACCACGTAGGTCCTCAGCACTGTGACCAGTATGGTCACTCAGCACTGTGACCACGTAGGTCACTCAGCACTGTGGCCATGTAGGTCACTCAGCACTGTGGTCATGTAGGTCACTCAGCACTGTAACCACGTAGGTCACTCCAGCTGTAACCACGTAGGTCACTCCAGCACTGTGACCACGTAGGTCACTCAGCACTGTAACCACGTGAGTCCTCAGCACTGTAACCACGTAGGTCACTCAGCACTGTGACCATGTAGGTCACTCAGCGCTGTTACCACGTAGGTCACTCAGCACTGTGACCACGTAGGTCACTCAGCACTGTAACCACGTAGGTCACTCAGCACTGTGACCACGTAGGTCACTCAGCACTGTAACCACGTAGGTCACTCAGCACTGTAATCACGTAGGTCACTCCAGCACTGTAACCAAATAGGACACTCAACACTGTAATCTCGTAGGTCACTCAGCGCTGTAACCACGTAGGTCACTCAGCACTGTGGCCACGTAGGTCACTCAGCACTGTAACCACGTAGGTCACTCAGCACTGTGGCTAGTAGGTCACTCAGCGCTGTAACCACGTAGGTCACTCAGCACTGTGACCACGTAGGTCACTCAGCACTGTAACCACGTAGGTCAATCAGCACTGTGACCACGTAGGTCACTCAGCACTGTGACCACGTAGGTTACTCAGCACTGTAACCACGTAGGTCACTCAGCACTGTAACCACGTAGGTCACTCAGCACTGTGACCACGTAGGTCACTCAGCACTGTGGCCATGTAGGTCACTCAGCACTGTAACCACGTAGGTCACTCAGCACTGTGACCACGTAGGTCACTCAGCACTGTGGTCATGTAGGTCACTGAGCACTGTAACCACGTAGGTCACTCAGCACTGTGACCACGTAGGTCACTCAGCACTGTAACCACGTAGGTCACTCAGCACTTTGACCACGTAGGTCACTCAGCACTGTGACCACGTAGGTCACTCAGCACTGTAACCACGTAGGTCACTCAGCACTGTAACCACGTAGGTCACTCAGCACTGTGACCACGTAGGTCACTCATCACTGTAACCACGTAGGTCACTCAGCACTGTAACCACGTAGGTCACTCAGCACTGTGACCACGTAGGTCACTCAGCACTGTAATCACGTAGGTCACTCAGCACTGTAACCACGTAGGTCACTCAGCACTGTGACCATGTAGGTCACTCAGCGCTGTTACCACGTAGGTCACTCAGCACTGTGACCACGTAGGTCACTCAGCACTGTAACCACGTAGGTCACTCAGCACTGTGACCACGTAGGTCACTCAGCACTGTAACCACGTAGGTCACTCAGCACTGTAATCACGTAGGTCACTCAGCACTGTAACCAAATAGGACACTCAACACTGTAATCTCGTAGGTCACTCAGCGCTGTAACCACGTAGGTCACTCAGCACTGTGGCCACGTAGGTCACTCAGCACTGTAACCACGTAGGTCACTCAGCACTGTGGCTACGTAGGTCACTCAGCGCTGTAACCACGTAGGTCACTCAGCACTGTGACCACGTAGGTCACTCAGCACTGTAACCACGTAGGTCACTCAGCACTGTGACCACGTAGGTCACTCAGCACTGTAACCACGTAGGTCACTCAGCACTGTAACCACGTAGGTCACTCAGCACTGTGACCACGTAGGTCACTCAGCACTGTGGTCATGTAGGTCACTCAGCACTGTAACCACGTAGGTCACTCAGCACTGTGACCACGTAGGTCACTCAGCACTGTGGTCATGTAGGTCACTGAGCACTGTAACCACGTAGGTCACTCAGCACTGTGACCACGTAGGTCACTCAGCGCTCACAGGCATAAACAAATTTCCACAAAACAAAAATTTGGATAAAATTAAGAAAGTATAACAACTGTTAAATACTGTCACACATAGATAATATACCAGAATCAGCTAAAAAAAACGTATTAAATTATTAATGTCCAAAGACTCTCCTGAAAATTCGCCGAGGCACCTACAGGGACCTCGGTTACTATAAATAACTTTAGCGATTGTGGAAAGACCTAAGCTGAGAGCAAACTCTTAAAATGTGATTGACGGTCAGTAGCACATCACAAGAAACTCACAGCGAGACAAGAGAACCTGTGAACAAATAACTATGGGAGAAATGTGTGTTATCTATCGACAAAGATTTGTCGGAAGGTGACAATTTTTTCTGGAGGTGTGTCAAGCACCCACGTCCTTGCAGTCCCTGTATAGCCTGTTTCCAGTCTACAGGGCCCACCAGGCCCACGACTTGGGCCTGAAGTCAATAAGGCAAACTTTTACTGTAGAGCAGACTTGCTCTACAGCAGACTTCCTGCTGAAGGAAGAGAGTCAAACACGCACGTCCCACTGAACCGTACATAACTTGTTCCCAGTCTACAGGGCCCAATGTGTCCATCACTTCCCAAAGACAGATCCGTGGGTATGCCCATGAAGTCACTGTAAAATATAAGTCTACTGTAGAACGGGCTTGCCACGGCAGCCTCTGCCTCGGCATTGCCCATTCATTTCCCAGGACACCAGCATAATTCCACAACCTTGTGCTGTGCGTGGAGACTCGCCAATAATTCCTGGATCTTATGGACCACAGGGTGGACAAAAGCATTCTAGGCCAGGGCAAATATTGGTAATCTTGAGTACACGGTGAATTGAGAGCCAACTGAACAAGCTGTCAGGACAAGAGCAGAGAGGATTACATTGAGTTCCACAGTGAATACAATAAGCGTCCTCACCAGCAATCCACACTTGCTCTTAGACCCATCAGTAAAGACCTTTTATTCTTGAAGTATGAACTGAATCATGCTCCAAGAAATCAACCAATGTTATCACCTAGGTTCGACAATTCTGAATCCCATCCACTGCCGATAAAACCACCTCAGGCACTATCCAAGGAAGGCAGAGAGAAACCAACCTCTCTGACAGCAGACACATTGAGGCCACAATCCAGGAGATGGAGCTGCAGCTGAATGCCAAACAGCACAAAAAACTTTGCAAGATGAGCATAGGACTCCCTTCTTCCCTCACCATAGACGACAGTAGAAACCAGGTTGTCAGGAATACACTTCACCCAAAACAGGTAGCAGAGGCCAAGCTCCTTAAGGCAGAGATCCAGAGGAAGCTCACCAGACTTAAAACAAAGGTTCTCGACTGACGAAGTACAGAATACACTCGTAAAAAGCCTGGACCCAAGATAATGAACAGGGTTCAACAAGCACAGCAGAGAAGAGCTGCCTGGGGATCAGATCTTAAACCCATAAAGCAGCCTGAAGGGACACAAGGCCGCAACAGGTTGAGCATTGTCTGCCTATTTACTCCTCAGGTATGGTAAGAGAGCCCCTGAAGAGTGTCTAGCACCCGCAGATCATCCACGAATGAACTTCTGAATAGGAGAGACCCAAGTCAGACGAAGATCACATATCATTGCCACACACGTCATTTGTTGCTCAGGTAAGGAGCACACCATGGACGAGCCCATGGGATGCAGGCTGTTGAATCTGTATCAGCGCTGTATGACCCGTGTGGGTTTAACGCTTAGTTATGATTATAATAATAATAATAATAATGTTGAATCTGTAACTTCGTAAAATGAGCAGCCGCTGTTAGAAGCAGCCTACTCCGTGCAGTCAGTTAGAAGCAGCCTACTCCGTGAAGTCAGTTAGAAGCAGCCTACTCCGTGAAGTCAGTTAGAAGCAGCCTACTCCATGAAGTCAGTTAGAAGCAGCCTACTCCGTGCAGTCAGTTAGAAGCAGCCTACTCCGTGAAGTCAGTTAGAAGCAGCCTACTCCGTGAAGTCAGTTAGAAGCAGCCTACTCCGTGAAGTCAGTTAGAAGCAGCCTACTCCGTGAAGTCAGTTAGAAGCAGCCTACTCCGTAAGTCAGTTAGAAGCAGCCTACTCCGTGAAGTCAGTTAGAAGCAGCCTACTCCGTGAAGTCAGTTAGAAGCAGCCTACTCCGTGAAGTCAGTGAGAAGCAGCCTACTCCGTGAAGTCAGTGAGAAGCAGCCTACTTCGTGAAGTCAGTTAGAAGCAGCCTACTCCGTGCAGTCAGTTAGAACCAGCCTACTCCGTGAAGTCAGTTAGAACCAGCCTACTCCGTGCAGTCAGTTAGAAGCAGCCTACTCCGTGAAGTCAGTTAGAAGCAGCCTACTCCGTGAAGTCAGTTAGAAGCAGCCTACTCCGTGAAGTCAGTTAGAAGCAGCCTACTCCGTGAAGTCAGTTAGAACCAGCCTATTCCGTGAAGTCAGTTAGAAGCAGCCTACTCGGTGCAGTCAGTTAGAAGCAGCCTACTCCGTGAAGTCAGTGAGAAGCAGCCTACTCCGTGAAGTCAGTTAGAAGCAGCCTACTCGGTGCAGTCAGTTAGAAGCAGCCTACTCGGTGCAGTCAGTTAGAAGCAGCCTACTCGGTGCAGTAAGTTAGAAGAAGCCTACTCCGTGCAGTCAGTTAGAAGCAGCCTACTCCGTGCAGTCAGTTAGAAGCAGCCTACTCCGTGAAGTCAGTTAGAAGCAGCCTACTCCGTGCAGTCAGTGAGAAGCAGCCTACTCCGTGCAGTCAGTTAGAAGCAGCATACTCCGTGCAGTCAGTGAGAAGCAGCCTACTCCGTGCAGTCAGTTAGAAGCAGCCTATTCCGTGCAGTCAGTTAGAAGCAGCCTACTCCGTGCAGTCAGTTAGAAGCAGCCTACTCCGTGCAGTCAGAAGCAGCCTACTCGGTGCAGTCAGTTAGAAGCAGCCTACTCCGTGCAGTCAGTTAGAAGCAGCCTACTCCGTGCAGTCAGTTAGAAGCAGCCTACCCGTGAAGTCAGTTAGAAGCAGCCTACTCCGTGCAGTCAGTTAGAAGCAGCCTACTCGGTGCAGTAAGTTAGAAGAAGCCTACTCCGTGAAGTCAGTTAGAAGCAGCCTACTCCGTGAAGTCAGTTAGAAGCAGCCTACTCGGTGCAGTAAGTTAGAAGAAGCCTACTCCGTGAAGTCAGTTAGAAGCAGCCTACTCCGTGCAGTCAGTGAGAAGCCACCTCGGGAGCAGACTCTTTCAAGATACTGTAAGGTTGTCTACATAGCACGAGACGCTAACACTATCAGGGACGACAATGACCATATCATCCATGGTTACGATACAACATGTGATGCTCAAATACTGTTCTGTGGGACTCTCACTTCTAGAAGAAACTCCCTCGAGCAGCAAGAACCAACCCTCACCATGAACCATCTGCCACACAGGAAATGTTAGATAAACTGGAACAGATGGATTTGCAAATCCATGACACAAAGTGAGCTTTGTGTCATAGGCTTTCTCCAGGTCGGAAAAGACTGTCTAGGTATACTAGGAGCTGTTAAAGCTCTCCTGGATGTCATCACGCAACCAAAGAGGTCTGTCGCCAACTGAGACTCGCAGAAGCCAAACTGCACCAAGGAAATGTGGCCTGTCGTCTCTAAATACCAGACGAGACAAACATTCAACGTCAACAATATTCAGATGCAGCTTGATAGAGATGGGACGGTAGTTAGCAGCATCCCTGGAGTCCCTAACTGGCTTCAGGTTAGTCACAACCACAGACTGCCGCCAACTGTGGGAAGCACCCCACTAACCCTTATAAAATTAAATATATCCAGTAAAAATGACAGGGCATCAGCAAGTCAGATGTTATAATGAAACCCATCCTCCCCGGGAGCATAGAGGGCAATGCCAACAAGGGAGACACCAATTCCACCATCCCAAACAACAAGTCACAAGGCTTCCCAGTGTCCATCTAGAGACAGAGGACTGGCACTTCCCAGACTGCTTTCAATGGTTCACCACACGTTCTCATATTAGGGCCTAAGGACGACCCTTGAGGGTGGAGCATCCGACACACGGCTAGAGATAGAGGACCGGCGCCCATGAGCATGCATAGCCCCTCGAGTTGTGCAACCATTGCAGTGGAGCACGACTGGGGCTAATAAAGGTGCACCGCCAGCTGTTGTCGGGGGCAACTGAAGCTGACCACCGACCCGGAATCACACAGGAGCCACATCCAGCAGGAGACAACAGAGGTTATTTTAAAGGAATAGAGAGTTTGGTGGCCATATGAGGAATCAGTCCTACACAGTGAGTGCATCCACCAAGACCCCTCCCTGGCAAATGCCCACTCCATGCCCCGGAGCTCCTCTGCAAGAGAGCCCCACCAACATCTGCGCCAACCGGAGATAACAGAGGCAGGCAGTGTCTGCAACAGTAAAAAATGGCAGCAACAGTATAACAATGACTGCAACAGTACAACAGTGGGTGCAACGGTATATTGAGGGTGCACAACGATACAAGAGGAATCACAATGATACAACGGTGTCTGCAACAGTGCAAACAATGGTCACAACAGGATGACAGTGACTGCAACTATACAACTGTAGCCACAGTGACACAACGGTATCTACAACAGCACATCGGTGGCCCCAACGAAACAACAGGGGAAAACTGCAGTAACGTACTGAATAAGGAGCTGCCTTCGTTATTACCGTTAACAAGAGATAACTTTGACTGTGACTGGGCCTTCTCTGCTGACTGGTCCATCTCTGCTGACTGGTCCATCTCTGCTGACTGGGCCCTCTCTGCTGACTGGTCCATCTTTGCTGACTGGTCCTTTTCTGCTGACTGGTCCATCTCTGCTGACTGGTCCATCTCTGCTGACTGGCCCGCTGTTTCAGCCAGGTTGGCTGCTAGTTCATCCAGGTTGGCTGCTAGCTCAGCCAAGTTGGCTGCTAGCTCAGCCAGGTTGGCTGCTAGCTCAGCCAGGTCGGCCAACAACTTGTCAAACCTATCTTACACCGGAAAGCCTATTAGAACAAGGGACGCCTTCACACACACACACACACACACACACACAAACACACACACACCACTCACCTACCTTATCAACACGCAATGTGTCACATTGCTCCTTGCATGACTTGATAAAGGTCTACACAGTGCGAAGAGTCAATATCTGCCTTTGAACACCGTGTATGTGTGTGTGCGTATGTGTGTACACACCAAGGTGTGTGTGTACACACCTAGGTGATATAATTACATATATATTACAATATATTACAAGACTCCTTCATCTTGGCTCAGCTTCACATATAGTCAGTCTGTGAAGATTTTCTTTATTGTTTCAAGAAGCTGTGTTACGTGTTGTGGTTTTATTAAGAAAGGTAGGTAAAGTTATTTTATTATTGAGAAGTTTTCCTGGCAAGATGCTTTACTGAAGCCTCTGGTAAGGAAGACTTGGTGATAGTAAGAACCTTTCTTAACAACACCTGGGTTTAACATGCTCTGATATACTGTATGACCTCTTGAGTGAGATTATTATAATGCCTAACACAGTTATGCCTCTGATCTGCTACAGTCTCCTCTCTAACCTGCTACAGTCTCCTCTTTAACCTGCTACAGTCTCCTCTCTAACCTGCTACAGTCTCCTCTCTAACCTGCTACAATCTCCTCTCTAACCTGCTACAGTCTCCTCTCTAACCTGCTACAGTCTCCTCTCTAACCTGCTACAGTCTCCTCTCTAACCTGCTACAATCTCCTCTCTAACCTGCAACAGTCTCCTCTCTAACCTGCTACAGTCTCCTCTCTAACCTGCTACAGTCTCCTCTCTAACCTGCTACAGTCTCCTCTCTAACCTGCTACAGTCTCCTCTCTAACCTGCTACAATCTCCTCTCTAACCTCTACAGTCTCCTCTCTAACCTGCTACAGTCTCCTCTCTAACCTGCTACAGTCTCCTCTCTAACCTGCTCAGTCTCTCTAACCTGCTCACATCTCCTCTCTAACCTGCTACAGTCTCCTCTCTAACCTGCTACAGTCTCCTCTCTAACCTGCTACAGTTCCTCTCTGCTGTCTCTCTCTAACCTGCTACAGTCTCCTCTAACCTGCTACAGTCCTCTCCTCACAGTCTCCTCTCTAACCTGCTACAGTCTCCTCTCTAACCTGCTACAGTCTCCTCTCTAACCTGCTACTCCTCTAACCTGCTACAGTCTCCTCTCTAACCTGCTACAATCTCCTCTCTAACCTGCTACAGTCTCCTCTCTAACCTGCTACAGTCTCCTCTCTAACCTGCTACAGTCTCCTCTCTAACCTGCTACAGTCTCCTCTCTAACCTGCTACAGTCTCCTCTCTAACCTGCTACAATCTCCTCTCTAACCTGCTACAGTCTCCTCTCTAACCTGCTACAGTCTCCTCTCTAACCTGCTACAGTCTCCTCTCTAACCTCGCTCAAGTCTCTCCTCTCTAACCTGCACGTCTCCTCTAACCTGCTACAGTCTCCTCTCTAACCTGCTACAGTCTCCTCTCTAACCTGCTACAGTCTCCTCTCTAACCTGCTACAGTCTCCTCTCTAACCTGCTACAGTCTCCTCTCTAACCTGCTACAGTCTCCTCTCTAACCTGCTACAGTCTCCTCTCTAACCTGCTACAGTCTCCTCTCTAACCTGCTACAGTCTCCTCTCTAACCTGCTACAGTCTCCTCTCTAACCTGCTACAGTCTCCTCTCTAACCTGCTACAGTCTCCCTCTCTAACCTGCTACAGTCTCCTCTCTAACCTGCTACAGTCTCCTCTCTAACCTGCTACAGTCTCCTCTCTAACCTGCTACAGTCTCCTCTCTAACCTGCTACAGTCTCCTCTCTAACCTGCTACAGTCTCCTCTCTAACCTGCTACAGTCTCCTCTCTAACCTGCTACAATCTCCTCTCTAACCTGCTACAGTCTCCTCTCTAACCTGCTACAGTCTCCTCTCTAACCTGCTACAGTTCCTCTCTAACCTGCTATAGTCTCCTCTCTAACCTGCTACAGTCTCCTCTCTAACCTGCTACAGTCTCCTCTCTAACCTGCTACAGTCTCCTCTCTAACCTGCTACAGTCTCCTCTCTAACCTGCTACAGTCTCCTCTCTAACCTGCTACAATCTTCTCACTAATCTGCTACAATCTTCTCACTAATCTGCTACAATCTTCTCACTAATCTGCTACAATCTTCTCACTAATCTGCTACAATCTTCTCACTAACCTGCTACATCTTCTCACTAACCTGCTACAATCTTCTCACTAATCTGCTACAATCTTATCACTAACCTGCTACAGTCTTATCACTAACCTGCTACAATCTTCTCACTAACCTGCTACAATCTTCTCACTAACCTGCTACAATCTTCTCACTAACCTGCTACAGTCTTATCACTAACCTGCTACAATCTTCTCACTAACCTGCTACAATCTTCTCACTAACCTGCTACAATCTTCTCACTAACCTGCTACAATCTTCTCACTAACCTGCTACAATCTTCTCACTAATCTGCTACAATCTTCTCACTAATCTGCTACAATCTTATCACTAACCTGCTACAATCTTCTCACTAACCTGCTACAATCTTCTCACTAATCTGCTACAATCTTATCACTAACCTGCTACAATCTTCTCACTAACCTGCTACAATCTTCTCACTAACCTGCTACAGTCTTATCACTAACCTGCTACAATCTTCTCACTAACCTGCTACAATCTTCTCACTAACCTGCTACAATCTTCTCACTAATCTGCTACAATCTTCTCACTAACCTGCTACAGTCTTATCACTAACCTGCTACAATCTTCTCACTAACCTGCTACAATCTTCTCACTAACCTGCTACAATCTTCTCACTAATCTGCTACAATCTTCTCACTAACCTGCTACAGTCTTATCACTAACCTGCTACAGTCTTATCACTAACCTGCTACAGTCTTATCACTAACCTGCTACAGTCTTATCACTAACCTGCTACAATCTCCTCACTAACCTGCTACAATCTCCTCACTAACCATTTACCGTCTCTTCACTAATCACTTATGGTCTTCCTGACAGTGGTACCGTCCAGATTGGTGGTCCTGGACCAGAACGAACGTCCAATTCCTGCTGGAGTGCTGGGTCCTCTGACGGAGGGTGATGCGCTGACCCTCGCCTGCGTCGCTACTGGAGGTGAGACAACTAGGGCTTCAGTGTACTGGTAGGTGAGGCACCTGGTGCAGCAGTGTACTGGTAGGTGAGGCACCTGGTGCAGCAGTGTACTGGTAGGTGAGGCACCTGGTGCAGCAGTGTACTGGTAGGTGAGGCACCTGGTGCAGCAGTGTACTGGTAGGTGAAGCATCTGGTGCAGCAGTCTACTGGTAGGTGAGGCACCTGGTGCAGCAGTCTACTGGTAGGTGAGGCACCTGGTGCAGCAGTCTACTGGTAGGTGAGGCACCTGGTGCAGCAGTGTACTGGTAGGTGAAGAACCTGGTGCAGCTGTGTACTGGTAGGTGAGGCACCTGGTGCAGCAGTGTACTGGTAGGTGAGGCAGCTGTGTACTGGTAGATGAGACACCTGGTACAGTAGTGTACTGGTAGGTGAGGCACCTGGTGCAGCTGTGTATTGGTAGGTGAGACACCTGGTGCAGCAGTGTACTGGTATTTGTGGCAGCTGTGTACTGGTAGAGGAACCTTGTGCAGCTGTGTACTGGTAGAGGCACCTGGTGCAGCTGTGTACTGATAGGTGAGGCACCTGGTGCAGCTGTGTACTGGTAGGTGAGGCACCTGGTGCAGCAGTGTACTGGTAGGTTAGGCACCTGGTGCAGCATTGTACTGGTAGGTGAGGCACCTGGTGCAGCTGTGTACTGGTAGGTGAGGCACCTGGTGCAGCAGTGTACTGGTAGGTGAGGCACCTGGTGTAGCTGTGTACTGGTAGGTGAGACACCTGGTGCAGCAGTGTACTGGTAGGTGAGGCACCTGGTGCAGCAGTTACTGATAGGTGAGGCACCTGGTGCAACAGTGTACTGGTAGGTGAGGCAAATGGTGCAGCTGTGTACTGGTAGATGAGGCAAATGGTGCAGCTGTGTACTGGTAGGTGAGGCACCTGGTGCAGCAGTGTACTGATAGGTGAGGCACCTGGTGCAGCAGTGTACTGGTAGGTGAGGCACTTGGTGCAGCAGTGTACTGGTAGGTGAGGCACCTGGTGCAGCAGTGTACTGATAGGTGAGGCACCTGGTGCAGCAGTGTACTGGTAGGTGAGGCAAATGGTGCAGCTGTGTACTGGTAGGTGAGGCACCTGGTGCAGCAGTGTACTGATAGGTGAGGCACCTGGTGCAGCAGTGTACTGGTAGGTGAGGCAAATGGTGCAGCAGTGTACTGGTAGGTGAGGCACCTGGTGCAGCAGTGTACTGGTAGGTGAGGCACCTGGTGCAGCAGTGTACTGGTAGGTGAGGCACCTGGTGTAGCAGTGTACTGGTAGGTGAGACACCTGGTGCAGCAGTGTACTGGTAGGTGAGGCACCTGGTGCAGAAGTGTACTGGTAGGTGAGGCACCTGGTGCAGCAGTGTACTGATAGGTGAGGCACCTGGTGCAGCAGTGTACTGATAGGTGAGGCACCTGGTGCAGCAGTGTACTGGTAGGTGAGGCACCTGGTGCAGCAGTGTACTGATAGGTGAGGCACCTGGTGCAGCAGTGTACTGATAGGTGAGGCACCTGGTGCAGCAGTGTACTGGTAGGTGAGGCACCTGGTGCAGCAATGTACTGGTAGGTGAGGCACCTGGTGCAGCAGTGTACTGGTAGGTGAAGCACCTGGTGCAGCAGTTTACTGATAGGTGAGGCACCTGGTGCAGCAGTGTACTGGTAGGTGAGGCAAATGGTGCAGCTGTGTACTGGTAGGTGAGGCACCTGGTGCAGCAGTGTACTGATAGGTGAGGCAAATGGTGCAGCAGTGTACTGGTAGGTGAGGCAAATGGTGCAGCTGTGTATTTGTAGGTGAGGCACCTGGTGCAGCAGTGTACTGGTAGGTGAGGCACCTGGTGCAGTTTTGTACTGGTAGACAATACAACACTACTCACTGGACCACTGACTAGACAACACAACAACACTACTCACTGGACCACTGACTAGACAACACAACAACACTACTCACTGGACCACTGACTAGACAACACAACAACACTACTCACTGGACCACTGACTAGACAACACAACAACACTACTCACTGGACCACTGACTAGACAACACAACGACACTACTCACTGGACCACTGACTAGACAACACAACAACACTACTCACTGGACCACTGACTAGACAAAACAACGACACTACTCACTGGACCACTGACTAGACAACACAACAACACTACGCACTGGACCACTGACTAGACAACACAACAACACTACCCACTGGACCACTGACTAGACAACACAACAACACTACCCACTGGACCACTGACTAGACAACACAACAACACTACTCACTGGACCACTGACTAGACAACACAACAACACTACTCACTGGACCACTGACTAGACAACACAACGACACTACTCACTGGACCACTGACTAGACAACACAACGACACTACTCACTGGACCACTGACTAGACAACACAACAACACTACTCACTGGACCACTGACTAGACAACATAACAACACTACTCACTGGACCACTGACTAGACAACACAACGACACTACTCACTGGACCACTGACTAGACAACACAACAACACTACTCACTGGACCACTGACTAGACAACACAACAACACTACTCACTGGACCACTGACTAGACAACACAACAACACTACCCACTGGACCACTGACTAGACAACACAACAACACTACCCACTGGACCACTGACTAGACAACACAACAACACTACCCACTGGACCACTGACTAGACAACACAACAACACTACTCACTGGACCACTGACTAGACAACACAACAACACTACTCACTGGACCAACGAGTGGACAAAACGTACTAAATTTTGCCGTGTTCTTTGACAGTGTTCCAGTTTTTGCCCAATGCTCAATGAGCACCGGGGTTTCGTGGCGACAGCAGTGGTGGAGGCTCCAGGCTTGGTGGAGACAGCAGGGGTGGAGGCCCCAGATATGGTGGAGACAGCAGTGGTGGAGGCTCCAGGCTTGGTGGAGGCTCCAGGCTTGGTGGAGGCTCCAGGCTTGGTGGAGGCTCCAGGCTTGGTGGAGGCTCCAGGCTTGGTGGAGGCTCCAGGCTTGGTGGAGGCTCCAGGCTTGGTGGAGGCAGCAGTGGTGGAGGCTCCAGGCTTGGTGGAGATAACTGTGGTGGAGGCTATAGGCTTGGTGGAGACAGCACTAGTGGAGTCTTCAGGCTTAGTGGAGACAGAATTGGTGGAAGCTCCAGGCTTGGTGGAGACAGCAGGGGTGGTGGCTCCAAGCTTGGTGGAGACAGCGGGGGTGGAGACTCCTAGCTTGTTGGCGACAGCAGTGGTGGAGGCTCCAGGATTGGTGGAGACAGCATTGGTGTAGGCTCCAGGCTTGGTGGAGGCTCCAGGCTTGTTGGAGACAGCAGTTGTGGAGGCTCCAATCTTGGTGGAGACAGCAGTTGTGCTCCAGGCTTAGTGGAGACAGCAGTGGTGGAGGCTCCATGCTTGGTGGAGACAGCAGTGGTGGAGGCTCCAGGCTTTGTGGAGACAGCAGTGGTGGAAGTTCCAGGCTTGGTGGAGACTCCAGGGGGAAAGCTCCAGGCTTGTTGGAGTCAGCAATGGTGGAGGTTCCAGGCTTGGTGGAGACAACAATGGTGGAGGCTCCAGGCTTGGTGGAGACAGCAGTAGTGGAGTCTCCAGGCTTGGTGGAGACAGCATTGGTGGAGGCTTCAGGCTTGGTGGAGACAGCAGTGGTGGAGTCTACAGGCTTGGTGGAGACAGCAGTTTTGGGAAACTGGTTCTTGTGTTGCCAGAACAACTATTTCTTGTGTTGCCAGACCTTTTTCTTGTGTTGCCAGAACTGGTTCTAGTGTTGCCAGAACTGGTTCTTGAGTTGCCAGAACTGCTTCTTGTGCTGCCAGAACTGGTTCTTGTGTTGCCATAACTGGTTCTTGTGTTACCAGAACTGGTTCTTGTGTTGCCAGAACTGGTTCTTGTGCTGCCAGACAGGTTTTTGTGCTGCGAGAACAACTAACTCTTGTGTTTCCAGAAATGGTTCTTGTGTTACCAGTACTGTTTTTTTGTTGCAAGAACTGGTTCTTGTGTTGTCAGAACTGGTTCTTGTGTTGCCAGAACCGGTTTTTGTGTTCCAGAACAGGTTCTTGTTACTAGAACTAGTTATTTTGTTGCCAGAACAGGTTCTTGTGTTGTCAGAAATTGTTCTTGTGTTGCCAAAACCGGTTCTTGTGGTGCCTGAACTGGTTCTTGTGTTGCCAAACAGGTTCTTGTGTTGCTAGAACTGGTTCTTGCGTTGTCAGAACTTGTTCTTGTGTTGCCAGAACTGATTCATGTGTTCGCAGAACTGGTTCTTGTTGCCAGAACTGGTTCTTGTGTTCGAAGAACTGGTTCTTGTGTTCGAAGAACTGGTTCTTGTGTTGCCAGAACTAGTTCTTGTGTTCGAAGAACTGGTTCTTGTATTGCCAGACTTGGTTCTTATAACGATAGTGTTATTTGGCGTTTCTTGGAGGCGTGGTTGAAATAATAAGGCTTCGGAGGCTTCTTACTTTATTTGTAATAAAGGTGCGGGTAACAGGCTGTGTGTCTGTGGCCATGGCCCGAGTGGGCCATGCCTGCGAGAGGGAGAGGAGTAGGCCTGTTGTCTGAGTGAAGTTTGGGCGCCAAGTGAGAGAGGGCCAGGGAGGGTCTGGGAGACGTGGGTACGCCTACCAGGCTTGCCCTCTGGCGGAATGCTATGGAAACTAGCATGGCACGAAATATGAACTCAGCTGGCAGTCAGCATGGCTGTCTATGCAGACAGTCAGGCTGTCTACATCGCTCGGTCACGCTACCCATGGTCGACCCGACCATGAATGGCATTAAAGAAAACTAGGGTCTCTCTCTCGCAAGAACAGGTCACAGAACACGTAAGAAAAATACATATATACATAAACATATGGACATAGAAAAAAAAAACTTCCTCCAGAGAAGGAAGAAAAAAACGGTGTGCTTCGTGGTCTAAGGTAGTGAGCGTGGATGCAGCACTGCACGCCTTCCTGCGTCTGGATACATACTGCAACACGGGAGACATGAGCTGTGACGTAACAGGGTACGGTCTCCTCTGGGAGGTGAAGCAGACATCGTAGTAGTCGCTGCAGGGGTTCACTCAACCTGGGGCACAACTGCTGGTGCCCTCGAGTGAGGCGTCGTCAGTAGTCGCAACAGGACAGGACTGGCAAGCGACTCAGGAGGACATTCCTCGACTTGTACTGTCGCTGGAGCTGTCGCTGGTGGCGAGTGTGGAGAGAGTCGTGACAGGGACGACTCGGCGAAACATCTGGAGGTCGTAACAGCATACACCTTACTGCAGTGAGTGGGCTAGCAGTCAAAGTGACATCATCTTTCTGCAGGCTGCTCACTGAAGCTGTGACACGAGGCTGACAGTCGCCTGCCAACAGGCTTAACTGCGGCTTGGCGAGTGTCATCTCTCGACAGTAGAAGTTACAGCAGAGGGCAGTGTAAGCGTCCCCAGACTGGTCATCTGCAATAACTGGACTGACGGTCTAGGAGGTGAAGTGGAACGGTCTCGATGGGAGAATCGTCGCGGGTACGATTCAGCAAAGGCATCTACGAGCGGCGAACAATAAGAGCTTTCTGTACAGGGCGCTCGAACGCTCGTAACTGACGCCTGGACTGACAAATGTCAGCTGTCAAGCGCGCGGGGCGCGGGTCACACCGGGTGACAAAGTAACACACAGGTGCTACATAGGACACACGAGAAAACTGCACACATACTACACATGTGGTACAACATGGCTTACTAGCAAATGACGCTTTTCTGTATAAAAATCGTCACTAAGCAATACACGAACATGTGAGAACACTGACTGAGAAGAATAATTAATGAACACTCGACTTATCTCTTCTCTCAAACTTCTCGAAAATAATGAAAATAAAAATGATCACTGTGAAACTAGAACACTCGGGACATCACATGGGTGATATCAGGCGTGACATCGCGAGTGATGTCAGCAGACGTCGCGAGGAACGTCAGGCAACATCGTGGGTGACGTCGCGAGGTGACGTTCTGGAGTGACATCATGATGGATGTCATGGGGTGACATCGCGAAGTGACATCAGTGGAGTGACGTCGTGGAGTCGGCAGCATCGTGACGTCATGGGTTGATGTAGGCGCAGACCCACACGTGGTCACACGTGGCTTCGAGTGGCCTCGACACTCGGATACACAGTTCTGGCAAGAATTCACAAGGAAATTCACAGAAAACAGCATAGAGGGAGTGGGCAGTGAGTGGTGTATGGTGTGTGGCGGCGTACACTAGGGCGAGCGTGAGTGTCTGGGTGAGAGGCGAGGAACCCGGCCGTTCCCACCTACCCACAAGGAGAGGAACACTCACACTAGACGCTGAAATCACCACAAACTCACCTCTGAAGTGCTGAAATAGCAGTGCTGAGCTGAACAACAACAGCAGAACATGCTGGCAAGGCTGAGCACGTGACTGAGAAACAGCATGGGACGCTGTGGCGTGAAGTCAGTGACGCCATTTCTCGGAGAATTAGACAAATTTCGGCCTGAATCCTGCTTGTACCTGTGTCTGGACGCTGAGATTTGCAGACACGACATCAGGATAACTCGTTGAGAGACGGATGCTTCTTGTAGAGACTGATGAATTGAAAGATAACTTCAGTCCTCTTCCTCCCCTCGCGGGCAAACACAACTGCTGCGAGGCACCGCTGGCACCATTTATAACGATAGTGTTATTTGGCGTTTCTTGGAGGCGTGGTTGAAATAATAAGGCTTCGGAGGCTTCTTACTTTATTTGTAATAAAGGTGCGGGTAACAGGCTGTGTGTTCAGGCCATGGCCCGAGTGGGCCATGCCTGCGAGAGGGAGAGGAGAGCCTGTTGTCTGAGTGAAGTTTGGGCGCCAAGTGAGAGAGGGCCAGGGAGGGTCTGGGAGACGTGGGTACGCCTACCAGGCTTGCCCTCTGGCGGAATGCTATGGAAACTAGCATGGCACGAAATATGAACTCAGCTGGCAGTCAGCATGGCTGTCTATGCAGACAGTCAGGCTGTCTACATTCTTGTGTTGCCAGAACTGGTTCTTGTGTTGCCAGAACTGGTTCTTGTTGCCAGAACTGGTTCTTGTGTTGCCAGAACTGGTTCTTGTGTTGCCAGAACTGGTTCTTGTGTTGCCAGAACTGGTTCTTGTGTTGCCAAAACTGGTTCTTGTGTTGCCAGAACTGGTTCTTGTGTTGCCAAAACTGGTACTTGTGTTGCCAGAACTGGTTCTTGTGTTGCCAGAACTGGTTCTTGTGTTGCCGGAACTGGTTCTTGTTGCCAGAACTGGTTCTTGTGTTGCCAGAACTGGTTCTTGTGTTGCCAGAACTGGTTCTTGTGTTGCCAGAACTGGTTCTTGTGATGCCAGAACTGGTTCTTGTGTTGCCAGAACTGGTTCTTGTGTTGCCAGAACTGGTTCTTGTGTTGCCAGAACTTATTCTTGTGTTGCCAGAACTGGTTCTTGTGTTGCCAGAACTGGTTCTTGTGTTGCCAGAACTGGTTCTTGTGTTGCCAGAACTGGTTCTTGTGTTGCCAGAACTGGTCGCCACGTTGACCAGCGTCATAGACATACACTATTTGCTGTTGCTCGGACGTGTACACGATGTACTGTACTCTCCTATTTGTACTCACCTATTTGTGGTTGCAGGGGTCGAGTCATAGCTCCTGGCCCCGCCTCTTCACTGATTGCTACTAGGTCCTCTCTCCCCTGCTCCATGAGCTTTATCAAACCTAGTCTTAAAACTATGTATGGTTCCTGCCTCCACTACGTCGCTTTCTAGGCTATTCCACTTCCTGACAACTCTTTGACTGAAGAAATACTTCCTAACATCCCTTTGACTCATAGGAGTCTTCAACTT